>JBBPBX010020339.1:0-10287 GCA_038048925.1 Garcialebias charrua | reverse complement strand
ATATATATATATATATATAGTATATATATATAGTATATATATATATATATATTATATATATATATATATATATATATATATATATATATATATATATACAGGTAGTCCCCGACTTACGAGCGCTCTGACCTACGAGGTTCCGGACTTACGAGCTGGCGAATTTTTGGAAAAAACGCAAAAAATACAGAATTTTTCTGTGTTTTTTCACCACAGTTCGTTAGCTAAACATGTGGACACACGTTTCCGATCATTTTTATGCACTCGTAAGCAGTTTTTCGATGAAAAACGAGTGTTTGTAGTCGCGCTAGCAAAACCGTTCCAACTTACGAGCGAAATTCCGGACTTACGAGACACGTGGCGGCCGTTCCAAGTTACGAATTTTCGCTTTACGAGCAACTCGTTGTAACGGAACTCGCTCGTAAGTCGGGGACTACCTGTATATATATATATAAAGGCTTTATAAACCCTTCCCACACTCTTGCAACGTTCAGGTCTCTCTTGTACGTAAATGAGTCCCCAGGGCTCAGTTGCGTGTTTGTTTGTCCAGCACTTTGGTGTGGACTTGTTCCTGTTTAAAGTGCTTTATAAATAAAATGGTATGGTATGGTAATGGTAAATAAAGGTTGAATGAATAAATTTTCTAATTTCTTAAACCCACGTAATTTTGAAAACACAAGTATTTGTACTGTACTGCAAAATTTTACTCACCAGCTCTGCAGAACAGCAGCTCTGTTCCAGTCAAGCTCTGTTCCGGTTCTGCAGACCTAACCTGCAGCAACGAAGCTCACTGCATGTCCAGATTGATGTGCGTGTAGATAATAGAGCTTCAGGATTATTTGCGATTCTCCTGCCAGTTCTGTGAGCTTAATAGTTATTGTAGATTTGTGTTACTGAACTTGCCCTTTATTTCGGCAGAAAGCAGCATCCGGAAGCACTGTTGGCTTCTGGGTAGTGTAGTTCTTTTTGACTTGTGTGATAGTGCAGGCTTTTTTTGCAAGAAAACTACAAAATGGTGGCACCTGTTGAAGTTTGTTTTCTTTTCGTTAACTTTATATCCAGGACTTTCCCAATCACGTGAGTAATATTGAAGTTGACAATCATTGGAAAAACTGCGAAAGAGCGAGTCCATGAAAGTCAAACCACAAAGTATGGAGGGACTACTATGCTCAGAACTTTAGTTTGAAACTGACACACTACGTATTTTCCGCCGTACGTGTCGCACCACCCTATAAGTCACATCAATCCAAATATGTCTAATACAGTGGAAAAATCCATAAATATGTTGCTTCGCCCTATATGTCACATCTATTACCGGTACGTGTCACCACTGGCAACCTGGAAATGTGTGCCGAACCTGAAAATGTGGGCCGGTGTTGTGTGTGCCAAAAATCGATTGGCTGCCAAATGGCAGCCATGGGAATGTGCACGGGAGGACCTTAACACAAATTTAACAAGATTAACGCTTAAAATCAATTGTTTGCTCGAAATCATTGTAAAGGTGTGTCTCAGTCTAACCTTTCCTTAATAAATGCACTTTGACGTCAAATCGGCTGTATTTCAAAAGCCGATACGCGGAAGTAGGTGCGTGCACGGGAGGACTTGCTGCGCATTTCTTCAAAATTTAACAAAATAACCACCTAAAACTAATTATTTGTTTTCTCGACTTTATAGTCAAGGTGTGTCTCAGTTCAACTTTACCTAATAAATGCACTTCAGTGGTCAGCTGCATTTTGCCGGAGTGGCACAGCGAATTGAAGCTGATTTGGCGGTTGCTCCAGGCAAGCTGGACAAAGGTGGCAGGCTATAAACAAGCCGATTGGGTCATTAATAGCCACTTTTACCTATTACACAATACATTATCATGTCATACTACTCGAGTACCATCTAGTGGCTGAAAATGGTAGTTTCAATATTTTCAGTCAGAATGAATGAAAACAGTCATATCTTAGCCAAAAATTGGTTTATAAATACAGTATGGACAAAAAATCCATAAATAAGTCATTTATGGCTTATAAGTAGCAGGGCATGCAAATTATGCAAAAATAAATAAATAAAACTCAACTAATAGGCCGAAAAATTCGATATATAAAATCATTTTCCTGTTTTTGTAAGTTATCGGTGAATCTGGAGCTAGCAGACAATTTGTCCAGTTGGATTCAGCTCACTGTTTGTCACTCCGGCTAATGCATTTAGAATACCTACATATCTACTTTGCATTGACACAAATTTAGATGCATCAATTCCGTTGTCTGATAATTGCGGACCATCTGTGCCTTCTAACGAAATCTTCAGCCTCCTGATGGATCTGAGGCAGAGTGACACGCAGAGCAGAGAATACATATCCACTTGTCTTGTTCTTTTGCAAAGGCACCTCAAAGGATGACAGAAAATCCATTAGATCTTAGAGGAGAGGGAGAAACATATGCCGGCACAGGTCTTAATGGATTTAGGTTAAAAACTCCGGCAGACCCTTTACAATAGTTAAGTGGGAACCCGTATAAATAGAGAATTCTTAGCAGTGAAGTGTATTATGTATTTAAAAAAAGCACATCCTTTTCCCTTCATTTTACAATGAGTCTCAAGTTATATTTGCATTCAAGGAGTCTAAACCAGCCGTTTTTATTTCCCCCAAAGAAAGCAGGCTTGAAGAGCTGCACAATGTGGTACCTGTTACCTCTCAAATGGTTCCAGGGAAGACGGCTACAATTCCCCCATGTCTCATCCTTTCAGATTTTTTTTTTTAATAGTAAAAAACAAACAAAAAAAAACCAGCAGTGCCAGCAGACGGAGGCCGCTTTACAGAGCCGCTGCACGGTGCAGCTTCACTGCATACGTGACAAATTCTGTTTGTGTTTTTATAGACAAATGTTACTCAGCTGGAAATTTCACTTTTGTGATTAGCCGCAGGGGATGTGGCAGTAAGCACGATGTGATGATTTATCTGGGCTCAGGGTGGCTTTTGATTAATTCTGTATCAAATGGCTGACACCTCAGTGGGCAGATTGAGTGTTACAGGGCATGTCATGTCACTTCACATCACAAGGTGCGGCCATCAGCTCTGTGGATGTTATTCACTCTCTTCGTTCAGAATGAGAACTTCTAAACAGGGTGACATATAGCTGTTTATGAAGCATTCACACTATTGTGATCCATTTTTCTTCTGTGTGTTTTTTGACATCTTTCTCGTTCCACATTTTTTGTGATATTTCAACAAATCATATATCAAGGCGTTCAGCTCGTTCGGGAGAAGGGTGCTATGACTTTTGGTATTGGTGCAACTTTAGCTTTTTTGAAATATTTAGCCGCTTCTGTCATTTTTTTCCTCATAGAAACTGAATTAAGCTCATTTTACATCCTTCAAATATTTAAATCGGCTTACAACCTTTTACTGCTCCTTTCACATTTTGTTCTGGTTCAGCTTTGTCCAGCTTCCTTTTGCTAACTTATACAATTTTCAGTTATTTTCAGTAATTTCAGCTGTTTTTTCAGCTGTTTTGGGCTCCTTTCGGTTTTATTTAGCTAACTACAACATTTTTGTCCTTTTTCTAAATTATTTTGTCTAATTTCAGCTTGTTGTGCTCCTTTTAGGTTATGTCTGCAAGTTTCAACTATTTCAGATATTTCAGCTACTGTTTAGCTGCTTTTTTATTTAAATTTAGCATTTTCAGCTAATTCCACAGTTTTATTACTCATAAACTTTTTTTCAGACTAAGCAGAAATGTGCTCTCTCCACTTCCTTCTTGTAATTTAAGCTTCTTTCTGCCTTTTTTTTTGTGGCTACTATTCGGCTGTTTTATTTTTATTTATGCAAATTTCAGCTTTTTACAGATACTTTCGTGTGCTAATGTCTGATTCTTTCATTCTAATTGAGCCCAATTGTGCTGTCCCCACGTCCTGGCTTCTTTCTGCCTGTTTAGCTGCTATTTAGCAGGGTTTTTTGTTTTTGCCATTTCCACTTTTTTTCCAGATAATAGCCACTTTTTGGGCTCATTTCTGCTTCTTTCAGCCTAATTGGTCACAATTGTGCTCTCTCCAAATCCTGGTAATTTAAGCTTATTTCTTATTTTTCAGCAGTTTCTAGCTAATTTCAGCAATCTTTTGCTAATTTACTAATATATGTGCTAATTTCTGCTTATTTAAACCAAATTCAGCAAATATGGGCTCTTTCTGCTTCCTTCTGCTTACTTTGGCTTGTTCTTCCATTTCAGCTACATTTCAGCACGTTTTTAGCTAGTTTCAGCTGTTTTCAGCAGGTTCTTCAGCAATAAGCATTCTCACTGTGCATTTTAACAGGGAATGTAATTTCTCTAGTTGTTTTGGCATTGAATTAAACAATTTTGGCTGCTGCCAGCTTCTGTATCCTAATGGGGAGGGACAAATCAACAAAATGCCTCAAAAGACACAGAAAAAAGGTTTGCTGCAGGAATCCATAAATACAAATATTAACACTAAAAGCACAAAGTTTATTGCAAAATAACATTAACATCTGTTTAGTAAACTTTGTTGGTGCTGGACTGACAGCTGCCATGAGAAAATTTGATGACCAGTTTTGATAATGGTAATCATACCTAAAGTTCTTTTTTTTTTTTTTACATTTTGAATTGTAGAAACATGTACAAACACAGGACTGAAATAAAATGGCTTTCAGTTTGAAGAGCAGACAGTTCTGTGTGCAGCTTTTTGGCTTTGTTGCAGATTGATTGCTTGTTTATGTTCATGTTGATTACTCCTGCTGTGGAAATTATAGTGTTACATATTACAAAAGCTAAGTCTAGAAGCCAAGCATCCAATAATTCATATGTGTTTATTGAAAGGCTGATTTACTTCTAGATACTTCATTTTACTGTTTCCATGGTTAGTTGGTCGCAGCAGGCGGAGCTTTTCCAGAACTAATCAGTTCTGGCAAATTAGACTTAACTTCTTAACAGCACTTTACATGTAATTCAGTTCGCAATGGAATACGCTAACCATAATTTTGTTAAAACCTACTTTACTTTGCGTTACTGGTGGAAATGCATTGCCTTTGTTTATAATTGTACACAATCACCTGAACAATTTATTGCCCATTCTAGATTGCTTTTGACAGTCTCTACTTTTTTTTTAAAAATGTATAAAAAATAGCTCACGGCTTCTCTGATTTTGCAATTTTAGTATTGAGATATTTAAAAAAAATGTGTAGTTTACGTCTAAGTCTAATTCAACAGAATAATACATGAAGCAGAAGGTCTTTTGTACTGGTAAGTAATCTCAATAAATGCAAACAACAATTTGTGGCAAATTCTTGCATTAGTTGAAATGTATTAAAAAGGGCTGTGGTTTATTTGCTGTACTTTTTCCATATAAATAACGTTTTTTT
Organism: Garcialebias charrua; assembly: GCA_038048925.1. Classification (NCBI taxonomy): domain Eukaryota; kingdom Metazoa; phylum Chordata; class Actinopteri; order Cyprinodontiformes; family Rivulidae; genus Garcialebias; species Garcialebias charrua. Next base: position 4,931 of record JBBPBX010020339.1, on the reverse strand, counting down.
TATGTAATCTGTTGTGAACGGAGTGGGTTCTTCCAGTAATTAAAACATTTTACAGACATACAGTATATTCCTGTTGTTTCTCAATGTGGGGGATGAGGTCCTTGCTAATGAAGTGGATTTGCTTTAATTACTTGTCTAGAAAAGCATCAGGAGGCCTTAACCAGTGCATACATCTGTTAGAAAGAAAAATGAAACCCCCGCATTCCCAGACTCAATGGATATCTTTGGCTCTCAGCTTTGAATGTGATGTGAACGTTTGGCTATTGTAGCGAGCCTCTCTTCTCTGTCTCCATGATAACAAATGAATCTCCCTTTCTTGGCAATTTTGTTGTGCAAAGCAGGTCAATAGAAAACCATTAATTTTATTTTATTTTTTTGTATTCCTTGTGTAGTGGTGAATAATTGTCTCTGAATCGCTGCATCTGTTGGGGTTGTGTTGCCCCGTGCTCTTCAGTCCAAACCGGCTTTGCTTTACGTTTTTTATTCATTTAAATATTTTACAAGAATAACAATAATTACCTAGCTGGTTATAGGAAGTGCATGTGGCTCCAAAAGAGCAAGCACAAACTGTGTTTGAGATTAAATTAAAATCACACTGATTGCATTTTTTTTTAACACAGTACAAGATGGTGCCCTGCTGTGTATTGTAACAGTGATAGTTTATATGCAAATTAGTAAAGGAACACACAATAAACTTGGTTCAGGTAGACCATTTATAGAAAACCTTTTAGGTGCTTTACTTTGTACAATGCTGCATAATTACTGACAAACTCTAAAGAACTCTTCTGGTTTTCAGGGAGAAATAATAATTATATTTCATTTCAGTTTCTTTTCATACTGCCAGTGCACAACGACACTCCTATCAGGAAAATATACAATATACAGTAAACAAGTACTAAAACCAATTTAATAATAATAATAATTGTCTAATCTTGTCATCTGCGTATGTTTCCCATACACAGACGAAATTCGTCTCTGCATTTAACCCAACCACCTACCAGGTGGTGCAGTGAGCAGCCATAGAAGGCGCTCGGGGAGCTGGAGAAATAGGTGTGCACTCATAGACACCCCAAGGTGTGTAGTGGCCGGGACGCGAACCCGCGTCCTTCGGGTCCCAAGTCAAACGCCCTAACCACTACACCATCTTGGCTCCTTAAATCAGTTTGAGCTAATTCAGTTAGAGTGCAATTCATTTTATTTCAGTTCTGTCAATTAAATCCAGGTGTAGCTTCAACTCAGAACCATATACATGTCAGTGTTTATAAAATGTCACTTTGTTAGAAGTTCTTGAATTAAAGCTACTCATTGTGAAGCCACGAAGAGTGGATAGAAAAAAAAGCACAAAGTAGGAAATAAAATTTGCACAATATTTTTCTCATATCAAGTGTCCTTAAAAACCCTACCACGTTTTTTTTTTTACCCACAGAAACAGGTCAAAGGTTAAACTAACCACATTGTACATCCAGCCTATTGTAGATCATGTAACTCAAGCCTCTACATGGTTTCCAGCAGATTTAGCTGACTGCTTTGTTTTCATTGAGTGAGAACCTGCATTTCAGCTCTAAACTAGGAGGTTAGGAGGTTCCGAAAGTCGCTGGTTCGACTCCCCAGACCAACTACAGCAAACTGTTGGTGGGTGTCATTCCCCAATCTCTTATGGATGCACGATCCGTAGTGTCACACGGATCACCGTTGTTTATGAATAAAACCTGTCTTAATTTACTTAGAAAAGTACAGGTATGTGCTCTATCTCCACCAATCTTCATGTAGCTAATTTACGCCACTTGTATTTCCATTACAAATCATGACCCACCATGTTTTCAAATTGCATCGCCATTAATATTTATTAGTTTATTTAAAAATAAAACAGGAGCGTTCATTTATATTGTAGAGAAATAACGCTAAATGTGTTATTTCGTGATTTATAGCAGATTTTAGCCGCAGCTCCGGGAAGATCTGCCCCTCTCCATATATGGGCATTGACGTCACTAAAGTATCCGCCTGCATGCAGAGTTATAACAAGCATGCATCAACATAGCTTCATTATTGCAGCGGTGTTATATTAAAAAGTTCTAAAAAATAAATAAAAACGGAGCGTTGGTCCAGCTGTACACACAACTGCACCAGGAAATATTTAGAGATCGTGCATCCACGTAGGACTATTTAATTTGCTCGCTAGCGACAAATTCAATAATTTCCTCATGAAGCTGCCGGCATCGGCTTTTTGGGCAGAGGAGCGAGTGAGAGCAGCAACAGCTTTAACCGCAGCGGTGTTATATTAAAAAGTTCTAAAATAATTAATAAAAACGAGCGCTTGTCCTGAACCCACAACTCCACCAGGAAATATTTAGAGATCGCGCATCCACGTATAGGACACTATTTAATTCGCTCGCTCACGACAAAAACATTAATTTTCTCTGAAGCTGCCGGCATCGACTTTTCTCTCCCCGTGACTTCAATCAATTCAGTGACAGGTCGGGAGTACAGAATTAAAAGGCAGCCGCAGCGGAGCTCTGAGCTCCACTGACCCCGCAAGGCTGGGATACGGAGCCTGAGCCCTGAGTCGGCACCACGAAAGGAACTTCAAAGGTGACCAGCGGAACGCGGAGCCGGGGAGAAGACGCGCGGCTGGCTCCTCTGAGGCTCATGGGCAGAGGAGCGAGTGAGAGCAGCAACAGTTTTAACCGCAGCGGTGTTATATCTTATTAAAAAGTTCTAAAGAATAAATAAAAACAGAGCGCTGGTCCAACTGTACCCACAACTGCACCAGGAAATATTTAGAGATCACGCAGCCAGTAGGACACGAGTTTAACTGCAGTTTTAACTCTCACTCTCATAAACCTCCATCGCGAACTCACTCCTGCCTTCTGAGGGGGATCCTGTATTGACGTCACTTCACACTTCGGCAATCTTCGGCCGGGTTTCCAGATTCATCTGGAACTACATTGTTTTTTGTTTTTTTTTTGTTTTTTTACACTTGCCTGGCCCAAATGCAAAAATGAAAATAGACATCATATTCTACTACAGTAATTGTCCATTATGGTGAATTGCTACTGTCACGGTGGGTGTTGTCCTTTAAGATGATATGCGACGCATTAGACTTGACTCCTGGCCAGGGCTGAATGAGAAAAACCCTGCAAGATACAGAACAAATTATTTCTATGGTGAAACAGTGCCCCTCAGTGGTGAAGCTGCATATCATTTTAATCATGACGTAAATATGTCAATGGTTTTAATGGAAATACGACTGGCGTAAATTAGCAACAAATCAGCTGAGATAGAGCACATACTTTTCTAAGTAAAGTCATATACAGTTCTTATTTATAATTGGAATTATACTACAGTAGTACATTTTCCTTAATCTAGCATATACAAAGGTGATCCATGCGACCCGGAAGTAATCCTGTTTGCGCATGCGCAAATGAGCTACACTACGTTACAGAACTTGATCCGAATGACAGTGGGAAAGATCAAATAAAGGTATTCACGCTCATTTACTGATTGAGAATGAACTGATTGAGAATGAGCGGATTTGATACCTGGACTATTGAGAATTAACTTTCTTGAGAATTAACTTTCTTATTCACGCTCATTTACTCCACTGAGCAAGGCCCTTAACCCCCACCATCTGTCCTCTGCTGCAGCCTCTGAAGGGTCCTCTGCTGCAGCCTCTGAAGGGTCCTCTGCTGCAGCCTCTGAAGGGTCCTCTGCTGCAGCCTCTGAAGGGTCCTCTGCTGCAGCCTCTGAAGGGTCCTCTGCTGCAGCCTCTGAAGGGTCCTCTGCTGCAGCCTCTGAAGGGTCCTCTGCTGCAGCCTCTGAAGGGTCCTCTGCTGCAGCCTCTGAAGGGTCCTCTGCTGCAAATTCTGAAAGGCCCTCCTCTGCAGCCTCATTGCTTGCTGCAGTCTCTTCTGGCTCTGGGGTCTTGTCTGCTGCATCTTTGTCGACTTCCTTGTCTGCTTACCCATTGCCAAATATGTCGCCCTTTGTTTTCATTGATTTAATAAAACAAGTTATAATTCAGCCGAGATCACCATGTCTGTCCTCACCCGGGTTCAATCCTTTCAACGACCATGATAAGAACACTTGTATTGATTAAATGTTGAGGAAAATGTGTGCTTAGTCCACCTTGTTTGTTAAATGTAGCAGTAAAACCGCAATTTGTCTTAAAAAAAAATGTTCAGCTCTGTTGATGTGGGGTTCCATAGTAAAGTTGTGATCAATAAATATCCTACCTGTTGTGCATAGCTTTTTAAACACTCTCAGTTTGGAGAAATAAAGTTTAGTTAAGACCAAGTTGATTGCTGTAATCTTAAAACAACTTTAATCTCGAATTGAAGGTGATGTAAAAGCTTATAAAATAGTTTCTACAAAATGCTATGAAATTACGGAGCTTGATACTGAAAGATGGCAGCAATCCACTTTGATCCTGGCCTCGCTCAGTCTGGCTGTTAACTTGTCAATCTGGTCAGAATTAAACTCTATACAGGTAGTCCCCGACTTACGAACGAGTTCCGTACCTACGGGCCGTCCGTAAGTCGAAAATTCGTAAGTAGGATCACATAAAAAAATATAAATAAAAAATTCATAACAGTTTTTAAAGATGAAGGAGTGAGTTGAATTGTCTCCCTTTCACATAAAGGGAGCTAGCTCCCTTTATGTGAATGGAGCCTGCTAGGGAGGAGGAAGACAATTCAACTCACTCCCTAACTGTGTTAGGATAGGCTAAGTGCTTGGTAACTGTACAGTACTGTACATTTATTTTTTTATTATATATAAAAAAAATTAGTTTTAATTTTTCTTATAATTAGATGCGTTCGTACGTCCGAAACGTCGCAAGTCGGGCCGTCGTAAGTCGAGGACTACCTGCATCTTTAAATGGAGTTGGTTGCAGGAGTTATCTAGTATAACAGGTACAATATTAATTGTTCAAA
>JBBPBX010020338.1:0-43475 GCA_038048925.1 Garcialebias charrua | reverse complement strand
GAGCACAAGACACACAAATGTTTGTAAAAGTGGTCAAATAAACCCATTCATGCTGATCTTGTTGACAACAGAAGTTGATTTTTTGGGGGGTTGGAATAAGCATGGCCTAAAAGTAAAAGTTATTTATATTCTGCATCTGGTTTGTACTATTTGTATTTAAAGAAACCATGGGATTTTGCTTTATTCACCACCTTACAATGTGAATGCTCTTTAATTGTCATTACATACATTTTAATCCCATTTTATCATATAATCAGGTGTGGGTGCGGATAGATGGTCTGCAGTATAATAATTGCAGTCTGTATGTGATGCAAGGTTTAGCTCAACGCAAAATACTTATTTAAACCAGTGTAAAAAAACTGAAGCTTAAGTTGATTTTGATGGTTGAAACCTAGCCTGGACTAGGCCTCAGTCTGACCCGCAGATGGCTCTACTCCCTCATGGGGACTTCTTTCTGGTTCTCCAACCTGCAACATTTGAGACTGTCTAGTGCAGATAAGACACTGACTCCTCCACAGGATCTTGCTATAATCCAAATCAGCTGACCCAGATAAAATTTTATCAAAAACTGATAGACAGATTTTTGAAAAACAATTAAAATGGGCATGTTGGGTTTTAATTCTGTCTTTTAAAAAAATGCTTAATATTGGCTCTAAAATGTAATAAAATATAATAAAACATTGTGAAAATTATAATGTGAAATTCTGTAGGCCTGTATATAAAAATATAATGTTTGCTGTAATGTGTTTAAAATAATAACTTGCAAGGTAAATTAACAAACTTCGTATAAAAAAAAAACAGGGCAGCCGTTTGGAAACGAACCAAAATGCTTTTTGTTTAATCCCGTGATGCCACGCCTTCAAACATGCACCAGATTCACATAAACTCGAGTTATTTTTAGTCTTTTTCATTCAGTAATAGCCCCACGTGAAGGCCGCGGGCTATAAAAAGAACAACGTACACGCTCCGCTCTTGCGTCAATGGAATTCCGTGCCTGCGTCACACGGAAGAACGTCAGCGCGTCATGCGCGACGCTGATTGGCTCCCTGACCCGGAACGGAGCTCCCCTCCTTCACCATATTTGGGCACAGACCCGCCCTTTTGTCGACAAAACCAGGAGCGTGTGGTGCGGGCTGCGTTGGTCTGACCCAGAGTGTGTTGTGTGAGCGTGGCCCAGTGGGTGTGTGTGTGTGTGTGCTGACAGCAGCTGGAAGAGGTGAGTTCACCTGGTTCTCCGGTTTGGAGTTCATAAAACCGCTTCAGGATCCGGATATTCACATCAAACAGGTGAGTGAAGGTTGACTCCTTGTTTAGCCACAGGACCATATGTCTTTTCATCTGTCTCGAAGTAAAGAAACTCATGCCAAGTTAGATATCTTTGTGTATTTAGGAATGTTTTAAAATACTTTTCTAAGGGTTTTAAGAACGTTTTAGCATGTTTACATGTTTTTAAGGTTTTTTACACTCTCAAATATCAGTCATTACTTACAACCTGATATGTTCATTACTTAAACTAAAGGTTTAATTAGCATTAAAACCTTAAGTGGATGGATGGATGAATGGATGGATGGATGAATGGATGGATGGATGGATGGATGGATAAAACTTTTGCTCTGGCAGCTGCAATTTGCTGATAAATTTCATTCAACCGGTGCAGTTATGTAATTCTATAGAAAACAAGCATGTACTCAATCTAGATAGTTAATAACTCACAGTTAATCTGGGATTCTTATTTAGTTTACACTCTTATCTTACACGTCCTTTTCCAGATATTGAAAAACGGTTGTTGTCTGTCTTGATTTGTTTGTCTGTTAGCAAAATATCTCATGAACCATCATGAAAATTCCAGAAAGCAATTAGATGTACATATCTAAAACAGATAATTTGATCCAAGATGGCTGCCACTGCTAATCATATCAAACACAAACGTTCTCTTTAACTCAGACATTTTAGCAGATGAGCAGCTGAGAGTCATCCCTAACATATTCAGAGCTTTAACAAATTATCCAGGAACTTATTTATTTATTTATCTTTACTTTGGCATGCAAGGAGCTGAGCAATATGCATTACGATTCATTACTTTGGGTTATTTTCCAGATCATGGAAAATAATGTATACTGTTTTCAGTAAAATATTCAGTAAAATATTGCAACTATACTGTGAAAACTTTAATCATATTTTTCCAAGTTTGTGCAAGTTTAGCTATTTTATCTGATTTAATTCATGTTGGACAGGTTCAATCTTATGAACTTTTTGGAGTCTGCCATTGTTGCTACTTTAAAAGTCTTTAAAAAGTATATGTAACCACACACAAACATAAATAAATAAAAACATGTTTATTACATCAAAACTTTAGCTTGAGAGCTGTCATTTGACTTTCGTAAACGTTTTAAAGAAGGATCAGTGTGTTAATTGATGTGCTTCACGTGTTAAACCTTGTGGATACACGCCCCCCTCACACACGCGCGCGCACGCACACACACCACTACATTCGCCCATTCTGACTGGCATTCATCCAAAGGTGAAATACAATCTGCAACGCTCTCTGTTGCAGAGAGGGTTGCCCTCCACTGAAGGAGCTTTTCAAAGCATTAACAGCCGGTAACACAATATCTGACAATATCTGAGCGCTCCACCGAACCACCCTCTGCATTTTCCAACCTGGACCGATGGGGCCTGGAGCGAGAGAAATGGCATGTCGGGTGAAACGAGACAGCACACATTCCCTGTGCTAACATTGACTACTGTTTACATGGCTACAGAGGAAGGTTTAAAAAATGAAAACTTAACAAATAAGGCTAAAATTGGCTTCATTTATCAAGGGTCAGTCAGTCCCAGTTATTCACAATGCATTGAAATTAGGTGCACCAGTTTGAAAATGCTTCTGATTTGATTATTACTGTTTCCTCTGTTTTAGCAATGCCCTGCGTACAAACCCAGCTGACGTCATTGCCCTATGACAACTACTTAAGCTCTGAGCTCCTGAATCCAGACTGTGCCAAACTGGTGATGGAGATCACCGGCCAAAAGGACCAGTTGTCCATGTCCTCACTGCCCAGCATCAACACCTTGGTGGGAAATGGCTACATCGGGGAGTTCGATGCCTACTCCTGCAGGATTACCACCTCTCCGTCGACCTCTGCAGTTTCTTTCAGCCACCCTGCAGCAGCCGAGAGCCCCAGCCCACAGATGCAGAACCAAACCTTTAAGCTGGATGATCTCCAGGTCTACGGCTGTTACCCAGGATCTGTTGCTCTTAGCTGTCTAGAAGAAACACTCTCATCATGTGCCTCTGACTACTATGGAAGCCCTATCTATGGCACGGCCTCTCCTTCAACGACAGGCTTTCAAACGGAGCCTGCACCTGTCTGGGATTCCCCTTTCAGCCCGTTCCCCCCGGCCCTCCCGTTCTCTGTGGATAAGGCCAGCATGGCTCAGCAGCTCTCGTTTTTCACCGTCAGCCCTACGCAGGATCAGTACTCTCCTTTGGGGCAGCATGAGGATGTTCCATCTAGTCAAGATGATCTTTTTTTCATGTCACCTCAGCAAAACATGTCCCCACTTCAATGCCCTCCCATGTCTCTGGAACACGGAGCCCTGGAGATCCCCAGAATATTGGAAGGGGCCATGATGTCTCCCAAAATTCCAAATTGTGGATCCGGTGAGGGTCGGTGTGCAGTTTGCGGTGACAGTGCGTCCTGTCAGCACTATGGAGTCCGCACCTGTGAGGGTTGCAAAGGTTTCTTTAAGGTAAAACAAACACCAAGCATTTAGCAGGTCTATTATACAAGGTTTTCTTTTCCGAGTACTAAAAACTTGCAGTCAAAGAGAACAAACCTCACATGATGACTTGTGTGAGAAATAAAAGTAAACAAACAGTTTTGTCCGGTATGATAAACTAATATGGGACACATAATATGTAGGCACATAGTCATGTACAGTATGTCAAATTGTTCCATGCAGTGCATGCATGAACAAATACCCGTATTTTTCGGACTATAGGTCGCAGCTTTTTATCATTTTTTCATGGCCTGCGACCATGAAAAAAAGCCATATATAGGTGCGACCTATATATGGCTTTTTATAAAATAAGCTGATTTATAATCATTTATTAACAAAAATTAAACTGAGACACACTCTTACAATAATGTCAGCTAACAAATTTTTTTTAGGTGTTTATCCTGCTAAAATTATTCATTTATTAAAGAAAAGTTCAGCTCAGACACATATTTGCTATAATTTTTATCAAACAATTAATTGTTTTTAAGTGTTAATCTTCTTAAAAGCCTTGCTGTGCGCTCCTGTGGAAGAGACATTTGCAGCAGAGCTAAACACGGTCCACATTTTGACGTAGGTGCGACCTATATTCAGGTGCGACCTATATATGGATTTTTCCAATTCTTTGGCAATAATTGGACAATGCCACCTATACTCGGGTGCGACCTATAGACCAAAAAATACGGTAATGTAATTTATGTCATAGATAGCATTTTGGTCTACAATATGGCAAAAGGGAGTCAAATTCTGACTAGATTGACAAGCTAACAGCTAGTCTGAGCAAGTCCAAGTCCAAAGTGGATTCAGACACTTTCTTCTTGGCCTTACTCAGACTAGCTTTTACTCTGTCAATCCAGTCCAAAATAATCTCAATTTCTCCACTGAAGCCATTACATGTAGGATAATTCTTCATAATGTTTTTACAACCCCCCACTTCAGAAGATCCGAATTATCCTTTGTGTGTTGCCATTTATATGTGAGCTGCTTAAAATGCAACAGCAAAAGATTTAAAAAAAATGAACATGGAATTAAAAGAAGATAGACTAGAAAACCCCCCAATGTGTTTCCATTCTGTTATGCACAATGTTGTACTGTGTTTTCCACATTAGGATCACATTATAAAGCTTTTTCCCTCTGTTTTCCAGCGAACTGTCCAGAAAAATGCTAAATACGTGTGTCTCGCCAATAAAGACTGCCCGGTAGACAAGAGGAGGAGAAACCGATGCCAGTTCTGCCGTTTCCAGAAATGTCTCGCTGTGGGAATGGTCAAAGAAGGTAAAGCAATGTCAAACTCACAAAGCTTTTAGGGGCTCGTACATGATGACAGGTTTGTAATGCCAGTCTTGGGAAACCAAAGCTTAAAGTGAAGACATGTGTAACCTGAGTTTTACAGTGCCCGTTGTAGAAAAAAAGAGAGGGGGGTGAGGTGCTGAATCCATTACAGAAGCCATTTTTTAAAGTGTGAGATGCAACAGTTGCTGCGTGACGGTAAAGTGAACGTGTTCGTCTCCTTGTCTGTCTTGTAGTTGTTCGCACAGACAGCCTCAAAGGTCGTCGAGGTCGCCTTCCCTCCAAACCCAAACCGGTGACCGAGGCTTCGTCCATGAGCCCCTGTGTGAACGTCATATCTTCTCTTGTCAGAGCTCATTTTGACTCAGACCCAACCAGCGACCAGCTCGACTTCTCCAAGGTGAAGCTCACCACTTTCAGGAGGCCAGATGTTGTATAGGGCTGAACAATTAATTGCATTTGCAATAATATTGCAATATGATAAAATTAGATTTTTTTAATTGCGAAGGCTGCAATTTGACTGGTCACGTGACACAAATCTTTATCAACACTTTAAAAAAAACACCACAAAGACATTTACGATGGTTGCATGGCTAGAATGACAACAACCAGTGCTTCAACTTCAAGTAAGCAAAGTATCAGCCGACAGGGATCACTGACCGAACTGTTTGAACTTCAAACAGTAATTTTTTTATATCTAATTTTTTATATTTATTTATTAACTGTCATGTGAAGTTCAGACAGTAGTTAGGAAGTTCACTTAACATGTTTACTATTATGTTTATGAAACAAGAAAAAATAGAAATGGTGAAAAGAAAAGGCATAGATTTGTTTGCTTTATTGTAATCTCTGCTTTAAATAAATCTGACATTGTTTATTATAAAACAGATTGATTTATTGCTTCTGTTTGTTGAAAAATACTTGAGAAGATATAAAAAAAATTGCGTTTTAAATCGCATTTGCAATTTATAGGAAAAAAAATTGCAATTAGATTATTTTCCAAAATCGTTCAGCCCTAATGTTGTATTACACTGGTTAGACACAGACATGACTGGAATTGTCTAACTAACCCTTCCCTTTGTTTGCTCTGCAGTACAAGGAGAGGACAGACAGTCTCAAAGAGAAGGAAGATGCCGATGATATCCAGCAGTTTTACGACCTGCTGACCGGCGCTTTGGACGTGATAAGAAACTGGGCTCAAACCATCCCAGGATTCATAGATTTCTGCACGGAAGACCAGGAGCTGCTTCTGGAATCCTCTTTTGTTGAACTCTTCATCCTTCGCCTGGCGTACAGGTTGGTGCATTATTTCAAAAAAGTTATGCGGCAGAAACGTGCACCTTTCCAGTGGCTATAATGGTTTTAACCGTTTCAGGTCAAAACCAGAGGAGCACAAGCTGATCTTCTGTAACGGCGTCGTCCTCCACCGGCAACAGTGCGTTCACAGTTTTGGTGCCTGGATCGACTCCATCATGGATTTTTCTCAGAACCTTCATCGCATGAACTTAGACACGTCGCTGTTCGCCTGTCTTTCAGCCCTCGTCATCATCACTGGTAAGATGCTTTGTTTCTGTTTCTGACTGTAATACAGGTGGTCCCCGACTTACGAACGAGTTCCGTTCCAACGCACCGTTCGTAACTCGAAAATTCGTAAGTCGGAACGCAAGTCCGGATTTTTGGTCGTAAGTCGGAAAATGGATGCTAACGCTGCGCCGCACACCCGTTTATCAACATGAGACTGAACAAGCGTACATACTGGTTCATAAACATGCACAGAACTTTATTTACAAACGGTTAGCTAATACACTTTAATCTAAAAACACATACCAGTGCTGTATTTACTGTACAACAGTACTGTTCATAAGCGCGTTCGTAAGTCCAGAACGTCGTAAGTCGAGGCCGTCATAAGTCGGGGACCACCTGTATTTGAAGGTAGGATTCTGTTTTTGATGGGAATATCTTTTTTTTTTTCTTCTTCTATAGACCGCCATGGCCTCAAAGAGCCCAGACGAGTCGAAGACTTTCAAAGTAACCTCATCACTTGTTTAAGGGAACACATGGCTGGAAGTGCCTCAGAACCAAGTCGGACACAGCCCAGCTATATTTCCCGTCTGCTGGGCAAACTCCCTGAGCTGAGGACTCTGTGCACTCAGGGCCGGCAGCGCATCTTCTACTTGAAAGTGGAGGACCTGGTCCCTCCTCCACCAATAGTGGAGAAAATCTTTATGGATACGCTGCCATTCTGAAGATACTGGGACGTGTCACATATGAAGTGTGGCTATCAGTGAACTCTACGTCTACTCGGCCATATAGCACACTGACTTTTGGGCTAATGTGCCCTCTGAGATGTCTTCTGAGAGACCCTTTTTTTTGTTTAGGTTTAAAAAAAAATATTTAGCACTATAAGAGACTGATACCAGTTGTAAAGTTGTGTCAGCATTTCAGGACATCATATTTTCTACATTTTTTTTGTGTGGGTTTTGTAAAACAACTTTACTGCTGTGCTGAATATGCGACTGTTGTTCTGCTCTGCAGCTTTCATGATGTGAATTTTTATGGTGAACACAATGCAGCGCTCCAGTAAGCTCTAAGAAACACTAATATCTTAAAAATCATGATTTCAGAATAGCTTATAAAGCAGGGGTCGCCAACACGGTGCCCGCGGGCACCCGGATGCCCCCGAGGACCATTTGAGGTGCTCACGCGTGGACCTGTTCTAAAAATATCACAACTCACTACTAAGCTGCATTTAAAATTTCATTTTATTCAGTTGTTATTCTTTTTTTGTATTTATATATATTTTAAAATGTCTATCTTAAAAATATGTTCTTAAAAATATGTTATTTTAAAAAAAATTCAATTTGCGCTCTGTTATTTCCAAAGAGTTTATCAAACTGGTGCCCTTTATGACTCCGTACCCACGAAGTAGCTCTAAGTTTCGAAAAGGTTGGTGACCCCTGTTATAAAGTATAAGATCAACTAGAACATGGAAATATAATTACAAACCTAGTTTGTAGAAACAAAAGTGGAATCTCACTTTTGGTTGGAATCTGTTTTTGTGCTTTTGTTGAAGGTCTTGGACCAAAGTTGAACAAAGCTTAATGTTGGCACTGCCAGCTACAAACCTTACTCGGTGGCTTCAGCAGGTGCCTTACTGCCTTAAACTGAAGGTTTTCCATGTTTTAGTCCTTGGGATTTGTGACTCCTTGGAAACACCACATGCAGCAGCTGCAACAACACAAATCTTTGTTTTTATCTTTGTATCTGAAAATTCTGAATAAAACACAAAGTGCCTTTTTAACTGCCTTAGTCCGTGAACCACAGTGAATTTTCATTCCAGGGAGAGAAAGTTCCTTTTAATACAAAGATGAAAAGTTAGTATCAACATCATGATCAGTATTGTTATGTCAGAGCCTTGACTCCTTTTGATACAGTTTGCAAAGGCGTGTGTTCATTCTGTTTGTAGTGGTGCTTCAGTTCTGTTCACACCATCTCGACAGTAAAATTTGACGTAGAGCTGTCCAAGAATAAAACAGCAATCTTGTTTTAACAATAAGACCGAGCGCAGATGAAGTGTACACCATGGTACGTCCGAGCATTAAATTACATGTTCTTTCTTGTTCTTAATTACTATCTGTTCTGTGTTTTAAACATCATGAAACTTGTCTCCTGTCTTCCCTCTTTTTTTTACTGTGTTGAATTTGTTCTAACGATTTTCAAAACTGTTTTTTAAAGAAAAACTGAATAATGCATAAGATGAGCAGCTATAAAAAATGTTTTGTGTCTCAACAATTCAAAGACAAACACTTGTTTCCTCCTGCTGTAACTGTTTTGTTTTGGAAATGTGTGCTCATATTTTAGAATGCCACAGAACCTTTTGTTTAATGGTGCAAAATGCTAAAAAGCATAAAAAACATTTTGATATTAAATATTTAAAAAAATACACCACAAGCATATTTTGCTTTGTTTGTTGCTATGTATACTGTATTGTTATTTTGATAAACTAATTATGTCATCATCTTATGAACAACCTTTTAGTTCTGTCTGATTTTCAGTGAATGTTTCTCACTTTTTGTGACATATTTTCAAATTTTTTTTATTTATTTTTAATAGGGGTGCACCGATAAATCGGCCGGCGATTCATCGGCCCTGATTTCCTTAATTTTGGGAGATTGGAGATCGACCAATACATGAGAAACCGATTTTTTTGTAGTTTTAAACAATTGTCTAAACTTCATTTTTATTTCAGAACACTATACCTCATGGCCAGTTAAAACAAGTTTGTACTGTTTCTAGGATATTTTTCAATAAAAGAAAATTGGAAAATTGCAGGTGCATTGCGACCTATAACACCTGACAGTGTCACTTATAAAACAAAATCCGAATCGGCAGGTCAGACTTTTTAGAGCTTTGTGATCGGCCAGAAAACTGCAATCGTTGCACCCCTATTGTTTAACGTAATGGGTTTGCCTTGTATTCACATTTTAAAAAAGAAAATATGAAATCACATTAAAATGTGATGACAAGAGCAGTTGAACTCTTCTTCATTGTTCAGAAAACCAGAACAAAATCTCCAATTTTTCTCCTTCTGTTGTGTAATGTTAGAAATATTTGACAACCACTTTTTAGCCAAACATTACAAAGCCTGTTACATGGATTTTTAACATAAAGTTTTGTACTCTGAAGCCCAAACGTCCAAGTTCTAAGTCAGAAAAAACGACTGAGATGCACTTCTCCCTCCAAAGTCATAACTGACACACCCCAGTCTCAAAATACAATATGGCTGCCACAACTTTTGACGGCCTTGCAGAAATAGCTGCAGAAATAAATGCTTTAGTTTTGTTTCTGATCAGTTGTTCGTTCGTTCATTCAACCTTTATTTATACAGGTTGAGTTGTGCACATTACATAATTTTATCTCTATTTTGCAGCAGTATTTGAAGCAAAAAAGACATTATGAACTTGTATTGCTGGCAGAGCACATCAAATCCCACAGTTCTCTTTACTTCCAACTGGAGCACATTATAGTTCGGTGTGACTTCATGATCTATTTTAACTTCGGAGGTATACAGAACACATTAATTTCACTTATAATAATAATAATAATAACTTTTATTTATAACGCACTTTACATTAAACAAATCTCAAAGTGCTACAATGAACATTAAATAAAAGCAAGATTAAAATCAACCATAAATGCAACTAAGTGGAGGAACAACCAAGAGGACAGTGCCTCACAGATGATCGCATTAAAAAAAAAATCACAAAATGCAGATAAAATACTCAAATAAAAATAAAAACTGGGTGCAATAAAAACAACAACAAAAAACAAAAGCACAATAAATTAATTAAAAAACTGGATAAAAAGAAAGGTTTTAAGACCTTTTTTAAAACATGTCACGGTCTGTGGGGCCCTCAGATATGAGGGCAGAGCGTTCCACAGCCGAGGGGCAGCGCAGGAGAAAGCCCGGTCTCCCATTGTGCAAGACCGAGACCTGGGGGAGTGAGAAGAAGATGAGTGTTGGAAGAGCGGAGAGTGCTTGTGGCGTTTACATCCCAAAGTACAGCAGCTTTGCAGTGTGATGCAGGATCAGTTTATTGTTTGTGACCCACTGGTGTCCTGAGTATCAGTAGACGTTCAGGAGAGTGATTACTGCCCAGTTCTTGCATGAAAGCTTGGAGGATTTATTGAAGGAAGGGCCTAATATGCTGCCTGCTGCATAATGATGTGCTGAAAAGGGACCACACAAAGTTCTCTTCACTGAGACGTCGGTTTTGATGTACATGGTGTTAATGCTGGCAACATTCTTAACCAGAGGAAGAAGACACCATGCCACTCTCAAGCAGCACCCGCAGCATTGAGCCACTTGACACCTGATCTTACTGTTCACAACATACAGTACTGGTCATTTGGGTTTTGGTACTGGCATGGAGAATGGAAAAAAGGAGACACATTGAGAAAAGATGAGGAGGCAAAATAAAAGCTACCTTGCTCTAAAGTGTTTAATGTGAGACACAGTTGTAGGCATGCTGTGATGTCAGATTTAATATAACAAGTCTTGTTTCATGAGTAGAAATTAGGCAAATGCAGAGGGGTAAAAACTATTTGACTGTATTTGGTAGCATCTCGTTATCCGAACCCAAACCTCTGTGAATGCCTTGTGACTGTCAAACTTTATTCTTTATGATCACGTATCCATAACAAGGTCAAGCACGCTGCCCCTTCACAAATCCTCAAACCTAAAATACATCCTGATGTCAACATATCTCATATTTAGAGATGGGGTATTTCTCAGCACCATCTTTTTCCCAAAGTAGAAAGTAACCATCTGGAGCGGCCATTGCCTCCTTGACTTTTGACCTGATATTACACAGCTCTCAGGAACAAATCGTAACCTTGAAACCTTCGCTCACGTGACATATTCTGACAACTAATGCCAGTTTGTGTCTTAGCTGTCATGCTGAGTTGTGTACAAAGAGACTTTGCTTGTGCGCCCTTTGCTTCAATACAAGAGAAACTTGAGAAACATGTAACAATGTAAATCTCTGCTCAATATCTTACGTAAACCTTTCTTTGGACAAACTCACAACCACTTTTACTAACACAAACACACAGAAACATTTACAGATACTGTATACATTATATATACTGTATATATATATATATACATACACACATACATCTATCTATCTATCTATCTATCTATCTATCTATCTATCTATCTATCTATCTCTATCTATCTATCTATCTATATATATATATATATATATGTTACGGCTGGCTCAGGCCGAACACATTAAAGGGACACAAGACACAAGAAGGCAGAAGGTAAATTAAAAAGCTTTATTGAACAACTGCCCGACTCCTCCCTCCAGGTGCGGAGTGCACCGTCTTCTGGCACAGGGTCAGGAAAAAGCAAAAGAAAGACAAAAAGTTCAAACAAATGGTGGCAGAGTGAGTCAGCCAAAAATAATATAACGTCACCAGCGCAGGGCCAACCCATAAAAACAGGGCCGTCGAAGCCTGTCTGGTGACGGACTACCTAACCAAAGGGGACTCTAGGGGTAAAAGAAAACCGAGAACTGAGCTACCGATCTCACTCTTTCATTAGGCAAAAAAGACTCCAAACAGCTGGCCACCACCAGCCACACAACCTCCTGGTTAAACCAAGCTAACCAAACCACACAGGTCAGCCTCCCTCTTCTGAGCAGGATCCAAAAGTCACCAATGCAGCCTACAGCCACCAAGTGCACCAAGCACTACAAAGCCAAAAATGAGCAACCATACCTAAGTGCTTCAAGCACAGTCAAACTTCACAAGCACAAATGAACAGACTCTTTCTAAGTGCATCTAGCACAGTCAGGACCAAACATGAGCAATCAGCTACTCACCAACAATCTTCTAAACAGAAGATCAACCTTCCTGACAGGCAGGGGTGGGCGAAGAACACCCCACAGTACCCAAACAGTACCCAAACAGTACCCAAACAGTACTGAAGTCGACATTTCGACAGTGTTCGAATGACCAGTCTCTCATGTGAAAAAGATAAAGATTTATTTGGATCAACACAGGTTACAGGTTAACAGAGTTACAGCATAAACAATCATTTGTGCACAAATCATTGTGAGCCATATTGAGCACTGACCTGTCCGACGCGCTGTTCTCAAAAAGTGCTGAAGATGTCTGGCTCTTCTTGGCAGCATAAAGTGCAGCTTTGGGCTTTTCTCGTTTCTCATTGGCTTAGGGCGTGATAAGGAGCCTTGGAGCTCCCTTGTTTATCTGTTTTACGGCCTTGGAGATTTTATGGCTGGTACAGAGGTCTACTCTGAAAACCAGCTCCTTTGTTAAATTGTCAGATCCATGTGTTTAGTGTATTATCTTTAATGTAAATTCATGTAATTAATGTCCGGTTACACTAATTGATGACCAAGTGTGTGTGTTTGTTTTATAAGTGCTCAGCCTTAGTTTAAGAAAAGCCTGTGTCGGCCAAAGCAAACACAAAGTGCCTTTGTGCTCCCAAGAGCTGTTAACCCTCTCTTTGCTGGATCTAAAAGTGTGCATTATACTGTTGTTTAATTGCATAAACATTAGTGAAACAGCTGGACATTACCTTGATTATAGAACACATATTTATTGATTATATAACAGGTGTGTATTTGACCATCTAAGCGTGTGTATTTACCTTCACCCCCTCTCTTGACCTATTTTAATAGGTCAAAACAACTTGCACGCCACCAGCCGGACCCCCCGAAGAGGACCCCCACCTCAACACCACAGGAAAAATACAACACACCACAAACTCACCCCAAAAACAAACAAAAAACAACCAACCCTACGCAACCTCCATCTGACTCCATAAGTAATCATTAAATCAACATCAAAACAATAATCACAAACCACCAAATCATAAGAGGATAACTATAAACATCAGTCCAACGGCATCCCCCACCTGGAGTCCATCTCCTAACTCCACAGGCACCTGGACGCAGCCAAATACCTGAGAGCCCCCTCATCCAGCAGCGAACTGCGTCTGGCCCCTATCTGACCCCAGAATCAACCTTTCAGATTAACCCCAAACTGACTCCATCCTATACCCCAAAAACCAAATAAAAACATGAAACACCCCCAAAACAGCAAGATCATCAGAGAATTAACGTGATTAGGACAAAAGCAACACCCTCCATTCCATACTCAAACACTCCCCGCCACTACAGGTATCTGTTGTCTGCCAAATACAGGTGAGTTGGTGCGGCAGGCGACGGTGTGGACCCCGCCTGCACCAAGGGAAACGCCGTCCCAAAATCCTCCATTTCCCTGGAAGCAATCATCCTCGAGATTCTTGCCCGTGCACAAGGTGTCACGCACCCCATAAATAAGCAGAACAGAACCAGAATAGCTAGTGGCAAGGCCAAGAGCTTGACCAACACCTGAGGCCATGACCCTCTCGTGAACCAAGACAGTGCATGCCACAGCCCTGTGTGCGCCTCCTCCGTCTGATGCTCCTGAAGCTCTCTCAGATGGCGCAGGGCCGCTGTCACCCTGACCTGCGGATCTGCAACAGACGCATCAGGTATAAAGGTACAGCAGGTGTTATTATCAATCATCTCACACACTCCATTAATAATAATAATAATAATAATAATAATAATAATGTCTATTCCTGTCATCTGCATATTTTTCCCATACACAGACGAAATTCGTCTCTGCATTTAACCCAACCACCTACCAGGTGGTGCAGTGAGCAGCCCGAAAGCGCCCGGGGAGCTGGAGAAATAGGTGTGCACTCATAGACACCCCAAGCTGGGTAGTGGCCGGGGCGCGAACCCGCGACCTTCGGATCCGTAGTCAAAAGCCCACAGATGCCTTAAACAAATCCAGCAGCAATCTATGATGTAAAGACACAACATACATGGCCCACCGCTCTGCAGAGGTGGTCCCTAACGTCTGCACCGACTCATAAATGAACATCCCAAATCGGTAATCTAAAGCTTCCACGCGTAACAGGTGATCTCCGACCTTTGACACCGGGAAGAAGCCACGCTTCCATTCCACTGGGACCTCTGAACCCCAAGAAGACTCGTGCTGACTGACGTCAGAAGTCTTCGACCGTCCCACATAATGAGAACCGTTGCTCAAAGACACCAGGTACGACTCGTCTGTAACCGCAACGGGTGCACAGCACCCCGTCCAGTTTGCGGGCAACGCCAGCAGCACCTGATGTCCACACAGCCAGCCCAGAGCCTCGACCGGATACGTGCCATTACTGCCAGGCACACCCATGAATTCCCTACCTGGGTGGTATAACGCTCTGCACCTGTCCTCAGGGAGGGACCCCACTACCACCTGATGTGAGTCCTGATGATGGACGCGGTGCACACAAACAGGAAACTGTCCACTGGATGGCCATTCTACAAATTGAGCTAACACCATCGGGTGTGATAATGTACTCAATTTGCACCACTTAGGCTGACATTGCAGGTGCTCCATGTAAAATCCTCTGGAGCTCATCTGCAGAACACAAAATGACAACATCCGGTCAAGAGGTTTAATCGTCAATGGCAGCTGTGATTCCTCAACAGGAAGTGGGGTGCAGATGTAAGACTCAGACCTGTGGCGGCTTCTGGCCAAGAACTGCGCATATTTGTACCAAGAGTTCCTCTGAAAGACGTCAGAGAACTTCACCGACAGATGATCAGCATCCTGTCCCTGTGTCCACTCCTCCTGCATGAGGGCATCTCTCTTGTCCCTCTGCTGGGGCACGGGATGGCAACTTGGATGACCTGGTATCACACAGAAATATTCCAACAACAAAATGATGGAGACCACCGTTGCTGAGATCCCACCCCCGATCATAAATAATCTGTGATGCCCATCGGCCATGATGAATCCACGCCAGAAACCCAGCACCGTGTGAACTCTGTGAACCCGGAATGTGATGAAACAACACAAAAGCACAAGTAAAATGACCCCTTGTACAGTTAAATCAACAAACCTGAAAAGGAAGACACCTACGATGAAATTAGCATTCAAAGTTCAAACCCCAGACACATGCAAAGTTCACAAAATCTTCTTGTTTCTTTCTTTTTTTAACACAGGAAACACTGATTTGTACCTGTAAGAAAATGCAGTCTTCTAAAGAACACATCACACTCCCACTGAATTTAAATCAGAATTAAGAAATAATTCAAACCCGTATTTCCTTTTATTTTTAGCTGTAAAATCGAGAAATTTAACTCCAAACCCTTGAAAATCAGACCTGTGTGTATTTGAGATGTATGTGTGAATGTATTGACCTCTAATTTTAAGAAAATACTAACTAATTGACTATGACGAACAGTTAGAGTGCAGCTAATGTTTGGCAGCTAAGTCGACTCTAAGACAAAAAGTATAAATGAAGCCTAAGATGCGACACTAATTAAGCCTAAGTATGTAATCTAACTTTTAACCTAAACTGTGTGATTTAAATGTGATATCTAAAGTTTAAATCATATAATATCAGTGATTGAGCTAACACTTGATGATTTCAAAATGCAAAAACACATACACTTGTAAAATTTCAAACACTGTTCCAGTTTTTCTGTATTGATTATGTTTCAAACTCTGCTTCCTGTTCTCCTCAGATCTTTGTTGACAACTGCACTCTTCAGAAGCCACGAGGACGTTGAATCGCCACCACCCCGTTGTTTTGGGCTGCAAATCGCTATTGATTAAGCCAGGTGGGCTGTGTTCAATACCCCGTTCCCCTGGCGAGCAAAATGCCTCGACCCAAAAGGGTGGCAGGCTCCCCTCCTCTTCAGGCCCTCTTGCTGTGCTCTGCCGTTTTAAGCTGCTGGTTCTTCCCTCTCAAGGCAATAGAGCAGGCCGGCCGGACCAGGGGGAACTTACTTCCCTATCGTTCTGGTTGGCTTTTCAAAGGCAAGAACAAAGGTGCTTCTCAAGATGACTTCCCACAGCGAGAAGACAGGTGTATGCAGAATGCTTCCTCACCCACTCGACCCAGAACACCTCACGGACAGATGACTTCCACGGAAAAGGAAGTGAAACGAAGCGGCAACTGAAGCCCACACCTTCTCGACCACGACACCTTCTCGACCACGCCCTCTCAGATGAAGATGCAGGACAGCCGACCTTTCGTGTGAACCTGCTCGCTCCAGATGCTGCTCCGGAGCTCTCAGCTCTGAAGCTCCGTCAGAGCTACCTCGACCTTTCGCGATGACCTTTGGGGTTCCCTCTCCGGACCCGTCTGGCTGTGCCTCTCCCTCTCTGGCGCGCTGCTGGTGATGTGCGTTTCAGCAGCTCAGATGTGCTCGCCCACTTGGTGACTCTCTCTTAGGGACCCTGAGAAACACCAGGGTGTCGGTGGGCCTTCCAGCCTCGTTCAGGCCTTGTGATCTCAGGTGTCACGGTTCCAAAGGTCTGGAGATGGAAACTGGACAAACAACTATTAGTCTCACAAAGTACATTATATGTAACATTTTAACAACCCACAACCCCTATTCACAGACGCCCTCAGCCCTAATGGCCATTTGATAAAGCCCCAAGTTAATTAATTTTAGTCTGTGCACAGATTTCAGCCAATTTTGTTTCAAAAGTGGGCTAACATGTTTGAGGCCTAAAGTATTTTCCCTCTTTCACTAGATCTACATTTTTTTTTCTTTTTTTAAATGTATACAATCATCCGATCTGATTTTTGCAGAAAGAAAGGAAAAAAATGTCTTGGAGTGTAACAATTGATTAAAATTTTCAACTGTTTTCTCGTCTTCTCTCTTGTTTTTGTTATGCCTCTGGTCAGCCAGTGAATGTGGCACGTCAACCAGAAAATTTCTGAACTCTTTTACCGGTTCGAGCACGTCCGTACAACCAATTATTATCTCATGACCTGGCGTCCTTACGGTCGGACATTTCCTTTATTCGCGCGACTTCCCTGTCCATTGAGGATCACGCAATGAAAGCACGGCGCATACGTGCACAAATGTTCTGATCAGAAAGTCCAAAATGTGTGTGTGCCACCAGCTGAATGAATTTCCCTTCATCTGGTGTGCACGCACCTGCGCGAGTCGCCGCTCCTCAGAATCCTCTTCTCCTCCATCTAAACTCCATGGTCCTGTTTTCAGGGTCTCTCTACAGGAGCCGCCACTGCCTTCTGTGTTGGGCCCACATTGTAGTTCCAATTGATGTTTCCTGATGTTCCTTTTGCTTCCAACTCAGCCAAACGGTCACGTTTTTGTTGTTTAGTAAGTCTCGGTGTGGTGGTGATGTTAAGAAGTGGTACCCTTTCTCATGTCTGCCTCACTCGTCTCCCTGTGCTGTTCACAAGCCTTTCTTGTCCTCTGAATGAGCTTAGTTCGTGCTGCCCTCCAAAGTTCACACAGAGCCTTGCCTTTTGCCCTCTGCGCTGACTGTGTTCTCCTTTCCACTTCAGGCCTACCAGCGTGTCAAAACACTGATCTGTCTGCCGCCTTCTGCCAAAACCAGCACTCTCAATGCTCCGCTTTTCTGCTATAGAAACAACTATCCTCACCGACCACCACTGAAATTTTCTTTATTTGTTCCTGTGCTCTCCTCACCTTTGAAAACATGTTCCTAATTTATTGATCTCGTTGTACCCACCAGACTCCTGCCAATGCCTCCCCTCGAGGAGAAATGCCATTAAATATTTAACCTTTAAACCTAATATGAATAATTGAGGTGACACCAATTTCACCTGTGAAAATATTCACAAACTCATTTTCCTGTAGGCCTCGGGATGAGAGCCTTGTTATTTTGTTTTAGAGCCTACTGGGATGGGGAGAAGCAGACAAACAGAGGCCGCAAATCAGTATTAACCTAATAATTGTGTGACCTGCTTATGTGTATCATTAATAATGTCTATTACGTTTGGATCACGAGACTGAGGCCCACGCCCGACTCAACCTGATTCAAGCCAGGCTGACCCCTACTCTGGTCGCTGGAAAGGGTGACCCCAGACAGCTGTTTCACTTGCTCTTGTTGTGTGAGCTTGTCCATTGTTCAGCTCATGTCAGCTTCAGTGACGCGCCCCCTTGCTCTGGTGGCTGTCTCAGGGTGCCCCAAGCCCTGAATTCGCTTCATTTCACGTTGTTTTTGATGACTTTGACCTCTGTTCATGTCCTGGACTGTTCTTTTTATTCAGGTCTTTGCCTTGAACTATGGCTGAGGAAGTTCATAGTGACAGTTCTTTGCCCTTTAACTGTCTTTGTTTTGTGTCCATTCATGAGTGAGTGGTGTCACTCTTACTGACTGGCAGCTGTTTCCTTGCGGAGTCACAATGAACCAGAGTCAAAGTCTGCTTTACGCATTAAATCGTAATTGAATCATACGCGCTGACCATAATCTCGCGATACCAAACGCAAGAGTATCATGTATTTTGGTTGAATCCTAGCTCATGGCAAATTACATTATGTGTGTGGTAATAAAGAAATCTGCCTGTCTCTTGCTCCGTTCCCACCAGCTTTGTGCTGTTAGGCTGTGAAAGAAAAAGACAATAATCTAACGGCAAATATTACTACACCAAAATTCAAAAGCTATATCTGTCTCATTCGGCATTTGTCTCCAACAAAACACATCTCGCAGGGTCTGGTCTGCACAACGTTTTTTTTTTTTTTACCTCTAATTTAAAGTCAAACACAAAATATTTTTCAAAAACAACAAAAATGTTTACATCAAAAGTAAAGTTCCCTTAACCTCAACCGAAGACTGTCTCACATCCCCGTCTAGAACTCTCATGCTTGTCTAATTGGTGAATTGCTGACCTCCTAAATTTCCAAAATAAGCTTTTTGCTCTGTGGCTGATTTCCAAATAGATGTTTAATCTCACCTCACCTTCCTCATCTTCTCTCTGACACTTCCACAACCCCTCTGTGGCCCCCCCCTCTCTCTTCTTGGGGCCTGAACTTACTCCCTCCATCTCCTGCCTCCTGTCTTCTGTCTCTACGTCCTGATTCCTGTCTCCTTCTCAACTTCCTTGTGTACTTTTCTGTCTCAACTTCCTGTTTGCTCCTTCATCCACTTGCTTTTCACTTTCTGAGTCACCTCATCCCTCTCTGTCTTCGCCTTCTTCCATTGCTCCCCATTTCTGGCTGCTCCTCTGACACCCCAAATACTTCTCTGACAACCTCATTTCCTCTGTCTGACCGACTTCCTGTTCCCTTACTTCTGTTTTCTCCCTTTCACATCCCCTTCTCTTCACAACCTTCTCATCTCCCTCAGTCTCTGCAACTTCCTTCAAACCTCCTGTAGGTGGCGACGTTTGACTGTCACAAGCTGCTCTAAATTTTCTTTTAAATTGAACTGTTTTCTGTGTCCCCTAATTCCTGCACACTGTCCGCAATTAAGAACAATTCTTCAAGAAGGTCAATCTGTTTTAGCTCTTCATCATATTTCCTAATTAATTGTTGATACTGTGTTACCGTGGTGCAATGTAGTGCTATCTCAGTTCCAATTTCATAAAGCGTTTGTTTATGTTGTTTAAATCTGATTAGAACCAAATTAGCTAAGTTTCCTGTTGATCCGTCTGCTTCCTCAACAATTTTTGATACTAGTTCGCTCAACTGGTTACACCTCTCTGTGCTTTCAGTTTGTAAACGTCTGATATTTGCTCGGATCTGCAGCAACAGTTCAAGAATGTCTTTTTGTTCCTGCATTTGTTCACCTTGCATGTGCTCCATATCGCCTTCACGCAATCTCATTCACTCAAAATGTTTATTGATCATCCGTTCTCACATGCACTCGAGTTCTGTTGTAAAACACAGCAAAAAGTCTGAAACAATTCTGAGGTGAAAACCTCTTGTGTCCAGGTTTATTTCTATGTTGAACAACATCTCCCTCTGGCGAATAAAATTATGGCAGCACCATTCACCACTGAAAAAAGAAAACTTCACTTCACACTCTGAGTCGACACAAACAATTAATGACAATTAAAAACACCGAAAATTGACTTATATACAAAGATCCCCCCTTTGACATTAATGAAACACGAAAACACAAAAGAAACGAGAAAAAAAATGCATGCAACACGGCCGAAACTCAAAACCCAATCAGCACCGCCACTCAATGAACAGGCGGGCTTCTCCTCATCTCAGACCACAACGGGCCACGTCTCCAGTGCGACTCCACCACGGCGAGTAGCAAGGTCGCCGCAGGGCACAGCTGGCAGACGTTCCTACCACGTGACCGCGATGTATTCCCGCGATACACCGCTGCACGGAGGTCCACTCTCTCCAGTGACTTCCGGTCAGTCCCGCGACGGACCGCCGGGCTTCAGTACGCTCACCAACCAAGAAACAGGCGGCACGAAGCGTCCACTCACGCAGTGACGTCACAGGGAGTCGGGGGCTCCCCTAACGTGTACGAGCAAACAGGACGTCTCGCGAGTCCAGCCACCCTGATTGAAGCGAGCGCACCCGGAAACGAACAACGCGCACGGGCCGACGAGCGAACGCCTCCCCCTCTGGACCCGTCCGAACGGAACCAGCGGCAGCGAACCCCTTGACCCAATCGAAGATGCGCGACCCCACCAAAAAACAAGTAAATGAAACACGAAAAACACACACGACGACACACGAAGGAAAAACCACGGGCACGCGCCCCCCTCCTCACGAGCACGCGGCTCTGCCCGTGAACGCGCAGCGGGGACCGTCCCGCACCAAACAAGCGTCTGTTCAAACTGTAACCTGTGTCGACAGCTCAAACCAAACATCTATTAATTAACTTTAACTTGAAGAACCAGAATTTATGACGAGTCTGGACTTCTTCTGTGCTCAGTTAAATTTGGGACGGGGCCAAATCGTCGGTTTTGTTTAAAACACGGTCGACTCACCTGATTTGTCGTCTCAGAGCTCCACTGCTGCACAGCTGAAGAAAAGCCAACGTCCCCACCAAATCAGAGAAAGAGAGACAAGGCCATCACGTCGGGGAGTCACCATTTGAAGTCAACATTTCGACAGTGTTCGAATGACCAGTCTCTCATGTGAAAAAGATAAAGATTTATTTGGATCAACACAGGTTACAGGTTAACAGAGTTACAGCATAAACAATCATTTGTGCACAAATTATTGTGAGCCATATTGAGCACTGACCTGTCCGACGCGCTGTTCTCAAAAAGTGCTGAAGATGTCTGGCTCTTCTTGGCAGCATAAAGTGCAGCTTTGGGCTTTTCTCGTTTCTCATTGGCTTAGGGCCTGATAAGGAGCCTTGGAGCTCCCTTGTTTATCTGTTTTACGGCCTTGGAGATTTTATGGCTGGTACAGAGGTCTACTCTGAAAACCAGCTCCTTTGTTAAATTATCAGATCCATGTGTTTAGTGTATTATCTTTAATGTAAATTCATGTAATTAATGTCCGGTTACACTAATTGATGACCAAGTGTGTGTGTTTGTTTTATAAGTGCTCAGCCTTAGTTTAAGAAAAGCCTGTGTCGGCCAAAGCAAACACAAAGTGCCTTTGTGCTCCCAAGAGCTGTTAACCCTCTCTTTGCTGGATCTAAAAGTGTGCATTATACTGTTGTTTAATTGCATAAACATTAGTGAAACAGCTGGACATACCTTGATTATAGAACACATATTTATTGATTATATAACAGGTGTGTATTTGACCATCTAAGCGTGTGTATTTACCTTCAGTACCCAAACAGCTCAGCACAAAGCAACCAAACTCTGAGCTCACAACCTCCGCATTCAAGCACAGTCAACTTGAAGTTTATATAGGCGTGTCACTCTGGTCCTCCTGGCTGAATACACAAGCCTGATCATAATCAGACTAATTAACCAACAAAACAAGACTGCAGTCAACATAGACAAAAACCAGCAGGTGTCAGCATGGGCAACTTCCTCAGGATACATAACACCTCCACCACCAGTGTTTTGTATGGGGGTGATGTGGATGTCAGGTGAAAACATCTCACATCCGCACATGCAAAATAAATAGGACCCTAGAGAGCAACAATGTAGCGGTCACAACAGACAAACGGACTAAAAACATCATTAAAACTAGTCCGCCTAACCGCTAACATAATCAATGTCATGTTATCTTAAAATGTTCTGAAGCCAAACAGGCAACGCTTGTCTAGGCTTACTCTGTAAGACTTATTTTTGTTAGCAGACACCAAACCAACATCAACATCATGACCAAGGATGCCAGTGGGAGAGTGGATACTCTTCATAACAGCCAGAGGGAAACTGTCATTTTCTGCACGTGGCAGCTCCACCATGTCAGCTGCAACAGCACTGTTTCCAGCCACACTGTAAGCACAGTAGAGACAGTTAGACTCAGAATCATTTTCAACATGTTCTATATAAGGAAGCAGCATTTTATCTCTCACAGACAGTAACATGTTTTTTTTTCAGACCCATCTCTTGCTTTAGGTTGAGGCGACGGTCCCATGTCATCCACCACCACTTTCTCTTTGATTTCTGTAGTGGCAGAAACGGGACATAAAGGAGCAGGAGAATGTGTCACGTGTGGCTTCATCTCTCTTAGGCTCACTGGGACATCCTCTTCCTCAGAGCTAAATAAAAAACATTTCCTCAGTTCAAAGTCATCCTCCTTTAGCTCTTCTAGGTCTGTTATGTCCTCATCTGACTGAACTGGGGTTTGATTAGTTTTAAGTTCAATGTCAGGTTTAGTTTCATGTTCAGTGTCAAACAATGAAAAACAGTCACTTAGAATGATGTCTTCTTTCTTCTCATTCCCTTTTGGTCGATGCTCTTCAGGCGCCTCCTCCTGTTGAGGTGTGAAAGGCTCACCTGCTTGAGTGCTAGATCCCGGTGTCGTCTTCACTTGACACGCAGGGAGACTTGAACATTGTTTTTCCCTTTGTTTAGCATGGAGCTCTAATTCCAGAAGACCCTTCTTCTCATGTAGAGCGGCTAGAATACTTAAACTTTTGACTTCTTGTTCTTTTAAGAACAATTGATGTTTAAGTTGTAGCTCCCTTCGGGCGACCTCGAACTGTTGTGAAATAAGTTCTTTTTCTCTCATTTTATCTTCGAGTTCTTTTTTCTTAAAGCAACTTCATTTTCATTTGAATGTCCATAATCAGGCATCACAACAATCCCAAGTTGAATTAATTCAGTCAGTAGTCCACCCTCAAACCAACTATCACGTTCAAATTCTCTAGTGTCAATCTTAAAATGTTTTGCTATATTCAACATCTGCTCTCTCGTGCAGTTTATATAGACATCAAACGTGGGCTGTTCAAGAAATCTCTTCAAATTGAACACCATGATGTGGACACAAACAGCTTTTAAGCTGTACCCCTCTTCAAAAGACTTTCACTGTAAACAACAGCAAAAAAATCCCAGCTGCATTTGAACGCAGCACAATCCAAAAACACACACACACAGCTGCGTGTTTCAGCTCAATCAGCAACCAGGAGCTGGTCCTGTCAGCTCCAGAGAGTGCAAACTACAGCACACAGCTGTCAACACACACCAAATGTAAAAAAAGGAGCAATTATATAACTGCGGTCCAAAAACACTTGGCTTCAAAAGACTTCACCACACTCTCAATATTTTAAGCACAAAAAACTCAATGTCTGCTCAAAACCAGACTTCCACAAACATGCACAGCGCTGGACCCGCTTACGAGTCAAACCAACAGCAGGGTTATTAATTAACCCAAAAAGGATCACAACAGCCCAAACAAGGACTCAAAAATCCAGACAATGTCTCAAAGATCCAGGCAAGGACTCATAAAGGATTCAAAAATCCAGACAAGGACTCAAAAAGGATTCCATAATCCAGAAAAGGACTCAAAAAGGATTCAAAAATCCAGACAAGGACTCAAAAAGGATTCAATATCTCGGACGAGCCCCCAAAATATGTTACGGCTGGCTCAGGCCGAACACATTAAAGGGACACAAGACACAAGAAGGCAGAAGGTAAATTAAAAAGCTTTATTGAAAAACTGCCCGACTCCTCCCTCCAGGTGCGGAGTGCACCGTCTTCTGGCACAGGGTCAGGAAAAAGCAAAAGAAAGACAAAAAGTTCAAACAAATGGTGGGCAGAGTGAGTCAGCCAAAAATAATATAACGTCACCAGCGCAGGGCCAACCCATAAAAACAGGGCCGTCGAAGCCTGTCTGGTGACGGACTACCTAACCAAAGGGGACTCTAGGGGTAAAAGAAAACCGAGAACTGAGCTACCGATCTCACTCTGTCATTAGGCAAAAAAAACTCCAAACAGCTGGCCACCACCAGCCACACAACCTCCTGGTTAAACCAAGCTAACCAAACCACACAGGTCAGCCTCCCTCTTCTGAGCAGGATCCAAAAGTCACCAATGCAGCCTACAGCCACCAAGTGCACCAAGCACTACAAAGCCAAAAATGAGCAACCATACCTAAGTGCTTCAAGCACAGTCAAACTTCACAAGCACAAATGAACAGACTCTTTCTAAGTGCATCTAGCACAGTCAGGACCAAACATGAGCAATCAGCTACTCACCAACAATCTTCTAAACAGAAGATCAACCTTCCTGACAGGCAGGGGCGGGCGGAGAACACCCCACAGTACCCAAACAGTACCCAAACAGTACCCAAACAGTACCCAAACAGTACCCAAACAGTACCCAAACAGTACCCAAACAGCTCAGCACAAAGCAACCAAACTCTGAGCTCACAACCTCCGCATTCAAGCACAGTCAACTTGAAGTTTATATAGGCGTGTCACTCTGGTCCTCCTGGCTGAACACACAAGCCTGATCATAATCAGACTAATTAACCAACAAAACAAGACTGCAGTCAACATACACAAAAACCAGCAGGTGTCAGCATGGGCAGCTTCCTCAGGATACATAACAATATATATATACATACATATATATATATATATATANGCAGCCGACACACACAACAACATGTGGGTTTGTTGTCGGAGTTGTTTTGTGCGTTACTATTATCATCACTGCGTTTGTTTGATCAACATGGAGCCAGCCAGGAAGAGAAGCCGTTCTCAGATGTGGGAACACTTCGATCTGATCAGTCCCAATAAGGTGAGTAGTTTATTACTACAAAAAAAAAACAGTAGTAAGCTGGGGGGCGTATCCAGGATTCTGCAAAGGGGGGTAGGTTAGGTACATTTGCATGTGTGGTGATTTAAGTGACGTCTATAACCTGACAGTTTGTTTTCTTTGATTATTACTGTTCATACAGGTCCAGTGCTTGTATTATTGTTCCATGCAACTGGCGTATAACAACAATACATCCTCGATGCTTAGGCACTACAGAGCTAAGCATGAAAGCAAGCAGGAGAACACTGTTCATGGTAGGTTATGCTCAATATATATGTTTATATGTTTATAAATATATATGTTTATCCACAAAATTCTACACACCATCCTCTACAAATAGTTGTAAGTTGTAATTATGAACACACACACACACACACACACACAGAAACTTGTCTGTATTCATGACTGTCAAATCATTATTTTTCTTTCGGCTTCCAACCTTTGGACAAGTTTTGATCAAGATGCTACACCAGCAAAAGCTCACAGGAATCATACATCAGATGCCACAGTTGAAGTTCAGAGATACTGTACTTGTCTGATCCTCCTTTGCAAAGAGCGGAGGTTCCTCTGGCGTACTAGAATGATCACAGAAACGTTTATCCCCATTTGTTCTTGTTGTCTAAACAATATTTATGCATACCAGCCTCATCTGTTCCTTGTGAACGTGTTTTTTCAAAAGCTGGAGAAGTTGTCAGCAAAAAAGAAATCGCCTGAGTCCAAAAACAGTGGAAAAAATTATTCCTAAATAAAAACCTCTAAATTCCCATCCCCACATGTCATGACTGTCTAAGTCAAGTGTAATAAAATAGATAAATATGTCAGTTTGCTGACTTATCTATATTTTAGATGATAGGTTTGAGTAGATTTTATCTGACACAAACTTACCATCAATTCACGGGTTCTCACTTTTTCAGATTAAAATCAATAAATCTGTGACTCAGTGATGAAATGTAACTTGACAGGAAACGTTACTATGTTTGACCTACCAGAGGTAGAGTCATTTAATAACAAATCATCATCAAATTACAATCACAACATATTTACATAGATTGATCGATCAAAACTTATAACTAACTTTTCAGCAGATTAAAACATAGGAACAACAGAACACAAGTTAATGGGTCTTATATTAACGTATTTCTGCGGCACAAACTTACAGTTTTACTTTTAGACATAAACTTTAAGAGGAGAAAGTTTAGGAGGAAGAAAATGAATGAAAGGTGGAGAGAGTGGTGTGTTTTTAACCAGGAAGCATGGCAGCTCTCCGGCCGATCTCCGCTACAACGTCAGTACGACTTGACAAGCATTTGACGACTTGTTACCTCGTGAAGATGGTCAATCTCCCGCGGTCCAGTTGGTCAATCTGTTTACCGTTCTTCAGCGTCTCCAGACGTGTGCCAAGAATCGGACCGTAGTAACGCACGTCCTGGTTGGCTTTTCAGAATAAAAGTGTTCATGGATGAGAACACCTTGTATTCTGAGCTTAGAAGCTTAAAATCGGTTCTACAGCGAGCTGGCTGTTAAATCTTTCTGAAGACGCGGGCCTTTGACTCATGGCCGGACGTTATCAGCTTCAAAACAGAGCACGTTCATTGTTGACACACTCCAGACTCCATTTTGCTCTCTTTTGCTCTGTTTCACTCTGACAAGCCTACAGGAAGTGTCCCTTTAAGAAGGGGGTGTGACCCAGTCAAATACTCCCTGCTCATTGGTTGTTTACCAGAGAAAGGGAAGTGACTTTGTAGGTCAGCGAGTTTGAGTGACTGGTAAGGGAAGACCGGACAGGAGAGAGAAATAGTACGTCAGAAGACGCAGGTGTAAACAAAACATGGAATCTGTTTTGAGAACAGATGAGATTTGTTTTTAGAAAGGACAGGAGACAGGAGACAACTTATGTCTACAACTTTTCCTTCGTTCCCAAAACACTTCAAACAAATACGAACGGATTGTTCATCAACTTTAGACATAGTTCTTCTGCATAGAGCATACAGTTTAAAACAAAGTCTAGAAGATCATTCTGACATGTTCTCTTAACTTTGGCATATTTAAAATACACCAGCTTAGTCAAATCATACACGTACTATACTGTTCAGGGGCCAAGATGGTGTAGTGGCAGGGGAACCGACTTGGGACCCGAAGGACCCAGGTTCAAACCCCAGTCACGGCATAACTTATGGTGTGTTTGAGCAGCACACTTCATCCCAATTGCTCCCCGGCGCGCTTTCTATAGCTGCCCACTGCCCCACCTGGTGGTGATTGGGTAGCTATAGATTTATAGATTTATATTATAGTTTGTTGTCTACTATTTCACCACTAGATGTCACTGAAATGAACCTCTGAATGAATGAACCCAAGTTCAATACAACTGGCAAAGTGGTTCAATGCTGCTTTATTGCTTCATTGCTTCATTTGGCCATCACTAGTCCAGAATGAGAATAATAATGAATTCAATTTATAACGCACTTTTCATTAATGAAAATCTCAAAGTGCTACACGGTGCAACAGAAATTAAATGTCAATAAAACAAGTAATAAAGCAAGTAAAATCAATAACAGTATCAACTAAGAACAAAAGTAGAATCATGAGGAGGAATGAGAATGTAGCTGTAGGCTAAAGCACTTCCTTATGGTGGCCCTGAGGTGTAAATGAACAACATTTGAAAAAATGAAATTACATTTGAAAAAACACAACAACAACACAACAACATTTGAGAAAAAAANTTTTAGAGAGTCAGAGTCAGAGAGTCTTTATTGTCATTTGCACCGCATGTGGTACATGTGATGAAAACGAGATTATGTACACGGGGTCCCAGTTACATCCAACAACAAATGCAAGAGAAAAACAGTAATAACATCTAGAATTAACTAAGAAAAACATCAACTAGTAATACACTAAGCCCTAATGTAGTGGAAAAACATCATTATAAACAGCAGCACGAACATGAGTCTGTATGAGCAGATGGTCACAGATGAACACAGCAACAAGAAAACAGATCAGCATCAGCATGATGTGATATTTTGCAGTGTTTATTTTTATTTTATTTTTATTTATTCATTCATTTATGCTGTTAATAAAGTAAGTGTTTGGCTTGATGTAATTCTGTTTTTTCAAATGTAA
This sequence comes from Garcialebias charrua, assembly GCA_038048925.1. Taxonomy (NCBI): domain Eukaryota; kingdom Metazoa; phylum Chordata; class Actinopteri; order Cyprinodontiformes; family Rivulidae; genus Garcialebias; species Garcialebias charrua. Next base: position 14,767 of record JBBPBX010020338.1, on the reverse strand, counting down.
TTCCATTTTTTCAAATGTAATTCTGTTTTTTTCTAATGTAATTGTTTTTTCTATTGTGATTCTGTTTTTTCAAATGTAATTCTGTTTTTTTCAAATGTGATTCTGGTTTTTCAAATGTGATTCTTTTTTTTCAAATGTGATTCCGTTTTTTCAAATGTAATTCTGTTTTTTTCTAATGTAATTGTTTTTTCTATTGTGATTCTGTTTTTTCAAATGTAATTCTGTTTTTTTCAAATGTAATTCTGTTTTTTCTTATGTAATTCTGTTTTTTCTATTGTGATTCCAGCCACTTCCGCTTTGGCTTAATGTAATTTAGTTTTTTCAAATGTTGTTGTGTTTTTGTTGTGTTTTTTCAAATGCAATTCCATTTTTTCAAATGTTGCTCATTTACACCTTAGGGCCACCGTACTTCCTACTACACTGGAAGGAGTTATGGGGATTCAGCCAATCTCCTGGTTCGAAACTAGGGTTAGCTCCCCATCCAGTCTGGTCAGCTCAGTAACAGACATGGAAACAGGAAGCTGCCAGTTTTCAATTTTAGAATACATGGTCAGCTCAAGGTTTATGCACAAAGAGACATCTGAGGCAGCTAACCTCTCTCACACTGGTTGTCAGTAACATGTGTCTTAAGGAGACACTGAAGGACACGTACTGCTACAAGTCTCATGAGAATATGAAATCACATGAGAACTAATGCATTGAATGGCAAGAAACAGAAGACTAAGACAAATGAAAATGAAGGAAAGGAGGATTTTCCTAATCAAATGTTTAAATTAATACAATAAATAAAATACAAACAAATATTTATCTAATAAAGATAACTTTTAGGAACCTAATTTTAAGCAGAAAAAATATAATGGTAAAGAAAAAGAAAAACTCTAAATAATAATTAAAAAACTTAATGCAATGGAAATGGGAGAAATTACCCTGGTTACAATTACTATAGAAAAATTGTTAAAACGTGTATATCCAGGTGTATTTACACATATACTGTACATTAGAGGATACAAGTGTCCTGACAGCAGCTCAGCCAACTGAAAGTTCCCTCAGGGATTTATGGCACACAGTTCCCTGACATTTTATAGCCATTAGGCAAAAGTTTGCAGATTGCAGCTCCAAACATCCATCCATCATCTTTTACCCGCTTCTTCCATTTTAGGTCATGGGGGTCGCCAGTGCCCATGACCAGCAATCGATGTGCGAGGGGCGGGGTACACCTGGACAGGTTGCAAGTCCATCACAGGGCCACATAGAGACAAACAACCATTCACTCTCTCTCTCACACCTAGAGACAATTTAGAGTTACCAATCAGTCTGACATGCACGTTTTTGAGCTGTGGGAGGAAACTGGAGTACCTGGAGAAAACCCACACATGCACAGAGGGAACATGCAAACTCCACCCAGAAAGGCCCCCGGACCAGGACTTGATCTGATGACCTGCTCACTGAGGTGCAGCAGCTCTACCAGTTGTGCTGCCCACAGCTCCAAACAGAAAAAGAGAATCAACACTGCAGGATAACCTGATGCATGCTCAACACTGCAGGGTATCCTGATGCATGTTCAACACTGCAGGGTATCCTGATGCATGCTCAACACTGCAGGGTATCCTGATGCATGCTCAACACTGCAGGGTATCCTGATGCATGCTCAACACTGCAGGGTATCCTGATGCATGCTCAACACTGCAGGATATCCTGATGCATGCTCAACACTGCAGGATATCCTGATGCATGCTCAACACTGCAGGATATCCTGATGCATGCTCAACACTGCAGGATATCCTGATGCATGCTCAACACTGCAGGATATCCTGATGCATGCTCAACACTGCAGGGTATCCTGATGCATGCTCAACACTGCAGGGTATCCTGATGCATGCTCAACACTGCAGGGTATCCTGATGCATGCTCAACACTGCAGGGTATCCTGATGCATGCTCAACACTGCAGGGTATCCTGATGCATGCTCAACACTGCAGGATATCCTGATGCATGCTCAACACTGCAGGATATCCTGATGCATGCTCAACACTGCAGGATATCCTGATGCATGCTCAACACTGCAGGGTGTGATCATTTTTGTGTTCACGTTTTGTGGTCCCTGTTGGGCAGGTGTGAAGTGAACGCAGGAGAGGAAAGCTGTCCCCTTGTTCCAATTCATTTTACCCACCGTCCTTTAAGCCCATTAAGCCTCCCCAAAAAATGCTACACTCAAATTAGAAGCAAATGAGATCTCAAGTGGCTTCCCAAGGAGGACATTATAGAATTGACTGGCCCAAGGTCATCTGTGAGGCAGTGAATTCATTCATTCAACCTTTATTTAGTCAGGTAAATCTTTTGAACCTCATGGGCTCATTTACGAAAGCGACCTGCTAAAACTAAAGAACAATGAACAGCAGTGATAGAATTTCATTAAACAATAAACAAACAAACAATAAACAATAGAAAACAAAAAGAGAGAAAAAAACAAAAGATTTTTTTTTTTTTTTTTTTTTTTTTTTTAACAAAGTATCAAAAAACTAGCAAAACATTATAAGGTAGACGTATAAAATCAAAGACAGGAACAAATCTGCATTGGTTTTTGCCAGGATTCCAACAGAATGAATGAATGAATGAATGAATGGTGGGGCCACCACTGATTTTCCCTCATTAACCTTTCTAAATGCTTTGTTTGTGGCTTTTACTGAATCTGTATGTCTGATAGGTGGACTGCTGCTCACCCTTTACCTCCATATGAATTCAAGAGAAGCAAACTCAACGTTATTTTCTGGATGCAAGAAGCCAGCTCAGTAAGGAGGAACTTTAACATTGACAGAACCAAGCAAATCAGCACTGGCTCTCCTCAGGGATGTGTGCTGAGCCCTCTTCTGTTCACTCTGCTCACATATGATTGTACAGCCACACATCCAGGCTGTCATATTGTTAAGTTTGCAGATGATACAGCTGTGGTGGGATGCATCACAGATAATGATGAATCCAGCTACAGACAGGAGGTGGAACATCTGGAGAGCTGGTGCAAAGAGAACAACCTTCACATGAATGTGAAGAAGACGAAGGAGATGATTGTGGACTTCAGAAGGAACAAACACACCCACACCCCACTGTATATAGGTGGATCTGCGGTGGAGGTGGTCTCCAGCTACAAATACCTGGGTGTACACTTGAATGATAACCTCAGCTGGAGCAATAACACCACCAGCCTGATCAAGAAAGGTCATCAGAGACTCTACTTCCTCAGACGGCTGAGACGAGCCGGTCTGAGAAGCCCAGTCCTCACCTCGTTCTACAGGTGTGCAGTGGAGAGCGTCCTGTGCTCCAGCATCAACGTGTGGCATGGAGGCTGCACAGTTGCAGAGAGAAAAGCTCTGCAGAGAGTGGTGAAGGCTGCACAGAAGTCTGTGGGAGTCAGTCTCCCCACCATCACAGACATTTACACCTCCAGATGCAGAAAAAGAGCCACCTGCATCATGAAAGACCTCACTCACCCAGCACACTCACTCTTTGCACCACTCCCCTCGGGACGGAGGTTGAGGAGCATCAAATGTAGAACCACTAGACTGAGAAACAGCTTCTACCCTGAGGCTGTCAGACTCATGAATAAATAAATAATAAGAATAAACACTGCAAAATGTCACATCATACTGATACTGTACTGATCTGTTTCTTGTTGCTGCGTTCATCTGTGACCATCTGCTCATGTTCGTGCTGCTGTTTATAATGATGTTTTTCTACTACATTAGGGCTTAGTGTATTACTAGCTGATGTGATGTCTCTCTTAGTTAATCCTAGATGTTATTATTGTATTTCTCTTGCATTTGTTGTTGGATGTAACTGGGACCCTGTGTACATAATCTCGTTTTCAACACATGTACTACATGCGGTGCAAATGACAATAAATTCTCTCTGACTCTGACTCTGACTCAAATGTCTTTATAGCTTCCAGCTACCGACATTTTCTGTCTTGACTGATTTCCTGCATAGACATGGCCTTTTTGTGAAGAAGAAAGTGTATAACTTTTAAGAGTAATACACCATGAAGCTCCTTTTAATGGATTTCAGTACTTTTCTTTACATCATAACTCATTTCCTTCAACCTGTGTCATGAGCTTCTACTCCACTTTACAGTGATGGAAACCCTCACACCTTCTGTCTAATGAGTTGGATTCACCCTCTTGAGGTTAATAAAACTAGGACAAATACACTACAGGAAAAAAAAAAAAATAATAATAATAATGTCCTTTTTTGTCAAAAATAAATCCATCACGGGGAGAACTTTTGTTTCCTTGAAATGTGTCATGGACTTGTTCAGAAGTCTGGAGTGGTGGAACTACTGCTTGACTCTAAATGATTTAATTTTTCATGTAAGTGTTTCAGCAGAATCAACAAACATGACCATTTTCTGGGTTTGACCTTTAAATGGACTTGTATTGAATCTTGTATTGAACGCCTTTTTTGACTTTAAATGGACCTAAATGTTTCATTTTGACATTGTGGTAACTACAGAACGACACGTGGGATGAAGGACGTAAACGATGTTCCTCGGCAACACATGCATTTTAAACAAAATCTACCAGCCTGGATTTTACAAAACCTCACTGCATGATGGTGGAATGGACTGAGAAGATGTCAAATTAGGAATTAAAGCTTTTTCTTTCACAGAGAACAAACTCTATGTGCAGTTTGTGGAGCTCTTCGCAAAATTTATTCTTATTTGAAGTGACAACTGAAACGTTATCTGCCGCAACTCTAAATAATGTCACTTCTGCAGCACCAACAAAAAGCCAAAAATATATAAGATAATAATAATAATAATGAATTTTATTTGTAATGCACTTTTTATTAACAAAAATCTCAAAGTGCTACAAGGTGCAACTAAAATCATTGATCAAATAAAAACAAGTGATAAAATCAAGTAAAATCAATGATAAAATAACAACAATCAATAATAAAATCAACTAAAATCAGTGATGAAATCAACTAAAATCAGAGATAAAATCATGTGGAGGCAGAGTAGGCTAGCATAAAAAGAAAAGTCTTTAAGCCTTTTAAAGTCAACAAGTGATTGTGGAGCTCTCAGATAGTCAGGGAGGGAGTTCCAGAGGCGGGGGGCAGCCACACTGAATGCCCGGTCTCCCATGGTCCTTAATTTAATTAATTAATTAATTAATTAAAGATTGAGGAGGTCTTCGAAGTATTCCGCCCACCGACTCACAACATCCCGAGTTGAGGTCAGCAGCACGCCACCTCCACCATAAATGGTGTTGGTCTCGTACCTCTTTCCCCCCCTGAGACGCCGGATGGTGGACCAGAATCGCCTCGAAGCCGTACGGAAGTCATTCTCCATGGCCTCTCCGAACTCCTCCCACGCCCGAGTTTTTGCCTCAGCAACCACCCGAGCCGCATGCCGCTTGGACTGCCGGTACCTATCAGCTGCTTCCGGGGTCCCACAAGCCAAAAAGGCCCAATAGGACTCCTTCTTCAGCCTGACAGCATCCCTCACTGCCGGTGTCCACCACCGGGTTCGAGGGTTGCCACCACGACAGGCACCAACAACCTTGCGGCCACAGCTCCGATAAGCTGCCTCGACAATAGAGGCGCGGAACACGGCCCACTCGGACTCCATGTCCCCCGCCTCCCTTGGAACGTGTTCAAAGCTCTCCCGGAGGTGGGAGTTAAAGCTCCGTCTTACGGGAGACTCTGCCAGACGTTCCCAGCAGACCCTCACAATACGTTTGGGTCTGCCAGGTCTGACCGGCATCCTCCCCCACCATCGGAGCCAACTCACCACCAGGTAGTGGTCAGTTGACAGCTCCGCCCCTCTCCTCACCCGAGTGTCCAAGACATGCGGCCGCAGATCAGATGAGACGACAACAAAGTCGATCATCGAACTGCGACCTAGGGTGTCCTGGTGCCAAGAGCACATATGGACACCCTTATGCTTAAACATGGTGTTCGTTATGGACAATCCATGACGAGCACAGAAGTCCAATAACAGAACACCACTCTGGTTCAGATCAGGGGGGCCGTTCCTCCCAACCACACCCCTCCAGGTCTCACTGTCATTGCCCACGTGAGCGTTGAAGTCCCCCAGTAGAACAAGGGAGTCCCCAGGAGGCGCACTCTCCAATACCCCCTCCAAGGACTCCAAAAAGGGTGGGTAGTCTGAGCTGCCGTTTGGTGCATAGGCACAAACAACAGTCAGAGCCCGTCCCCCCACACGTAGGCGAAGGGAGGCTACCCTCTCATTCACCGGGGTGAACCCCAACGTACAGGCACCAAGATGGGAGGCAACCAGTATGCCCACTCCAGCTCGGCGCCTCTCACCAGGGGCAACTCCAGAGTGGAAGAGTGTCCATTGGATTGGCAGACTGGGGTGGTGGTTCCCCTATTCAAAAAGGGGGACCGTAGGGTGTGTTCCAACTATAGGGGGATCACACTCTTAAGCCTCCCTGGTAAGGTCTATTCAGGGGTTCTGGAGAGGAGGGTCCGTCGGATAGTCGAACCTCGGATTCAGGAGGAGCAGTGTGGTTTTCGTCCTGGTCGTGGAACACTGGACCAGCTCTACACCCTCAGCAGGGTCCTGGAGGGTGCGTGGGAGTTTGCCCAACCAGTTTACATGTGCTTTGTGGACTTGGAGAAGGCATTCGACCGCGTCCCTCGGGGGGTTCTGTGGGGGGTACTCCGGGAGTATGGGGTACCAGGCCCTTTGATAAGGGCTGTTAGGTCCCTGTACGACCGGTGTCAGAGCTTGGTCCGCATTGCCGGCAGTAAGTCAGGCTCGTTTCCGGTGAGAGTTGGACTCCGCCAAGGTTGCCCTTTGTCACCGATTCTGTTCATAACTTTTATGGACAGAATTTCTAGGCGCAGCCAAGGTGTTGAGAGGATCCGTTTTGGTGGCCTTAGAATCGCTTCTCTGTTTTTTGCAGATGATGTGGTCCTACTGGCTTCATCAGTTCGTGATTTACAACTTTCACTGGAGCGGTTTGCAGCCGAGTGTGATGCGGCCGGGATGAGGATCAGTTCCTCCAAATCCGAGGCCATGGTCTTGAGCCGGAAAAGGGTAGCATGCCCTCTCCGGGTCGGGGAGGAGGTCCTGCCCCAAGTGGAGGAGTTTAAGTATCTCGGGATCTTGTTCACGAATGAGGGAAAACTGGAGCGTGAGATCGATAGGCGGATAGGTGCAGCGTCCGCAGTGAAGCGGGCGCTGTACCGGTCTGTCGTGGTGAAGAGAGAGCTGAGTCAAAAGGCAAAGCTCTCAATTTACCGATCGATCTACGTTCCCACCCTCATCTATGGTCATGAGCTTTGGGTTATGACCGAAAGAACAAGATCTCGGATACAAGCGGCTGAAATGAGTTTTCTCCGCAGGGTGTCTGGACTCTCCCTTAGAGATAGGGTGAGAAGCTCAGTCATCCGGGAGGGACTCGGAGTAGAGCCGCTGCTTCTCCACATCGAGAGGAGCCAGTTGAGGTGGCTCGGGCATCTGGTTAGGATGCCTCCTGGACGCCTCCCTGGTGAGGTGTTCCGGGCATGTCCCACCGGGAGGAGACCCAGAGGAAGACCCAGGACACGCTGGAGGGACTATGTTTCTCGGCTGGCCTGGGAACGCCTTGGGATTCCCCCGGAGGAGCTGCTCCAAGTGGCTGGGGAGAGGGAAGTCTGGGCCTCCCTACTTAGGCTGCTACCCCCGCGACCCGACCCCGGATAAGCGGAAGAAGATGGATGGATGGATGGAATTAATTAAAGATGTACTATATACCATCCTCCAGTTATACTGAAGAAAAACTAATATACTTTTGTAAAAGTAGGTGTCTGTTTTTCTGTTCATCTTTTAAACGAATGTAGAAGTTTTTATTCTTATTTTTACCGTGTTACACGTGAGCCACTGTGGCTGAGTGGTTCAAGCAGTCGTCCTTCAATGGGAGAGTTGGGTATCTGGATACGATAAAGGCACTATACAGTCCATTTATGTTTTGTCATTACTGGATTTATTACAGTGGCTGTATGTGAGGAATTGACACTGAAAACCAACAAACAGGAGTCAAACTGAACACAAAGATGTAACTTCAGAAGAGATGGGCTCTTGCAGGAACACTGCAGCACTGGCCAAGAAGGCTCACCAGCGCCTCTACTTTCTCCGCAAGCTGAAAAGGGCTGGAGCTTCAACCTCCATCATGTGCACCTTCTACAGAGGTGCCATAGAAAGTGTCCTGACCAGCTGCATCACGGTGTGGTTTGGTGCATGTACTGCATCACTGTCGCAAGAGCCTCCAGCGCATCGTGAGAGCAGCTGAGAAGATCGTCGGCACCTCCTTCCCCTCACTGCAGGACTTATGCTGAATCCTCACCAAACGCTTTTCGCGCAGCCGAAGCAGCCACTTTACATTGAAAGTCTATGGGGCCGCGCATCTTGGAGCAGCGGGGCGTGACGCGGCGCGCCTTCCGCATTTCAAGCAGCGCAGCAGGACCCGGCAGCCCCTTTTCACGCACGCGCGCGCAGCCAGCAGCCACTGTACAAGCTGGGTTTGTCCTGCTTCTTCTGCTCGCAGATTATCAGCAACCACTTGGGAGAGACTCTGCTATGTGATGACGCAACGACGACGGGACTTTCTGTGGACGAAAACAGCATCCGGTAGGAAAATATGGCATTTATAAAGTTACTGCTGTACATCTCCCCAAACATAAAAAAAAAAAAGTTTTAATCTCAACAAATACTTTTTGAGCTGCAGTTCGGCTCGTAGAAAACACACACAAGTATTGACGAGGCACGTACAGCTGGTTTTATCTGCCCAGTGTACATAAACAACACGGATCTGACCAGGAAGGGAGCCACGACACGCTCCTCCCACTGCGCGTCTGCAGACGTTCGGTGGGGACAGACATCTGTTGTAAGCAGCAAACACAGAGCATTGGGAGCATTTGGATGCGTTAGGTGAGGATGAGGCATTACACAGCAAACGCCTCACTTGGAAAGCCCACTGCATGGCAGGTGATCCCACACACCCACTACACAGCTGCTTCAGACTGCTGCCATCAGGGAGGAGACTGAGGAGTCTCCAGGCTCGAACCAGCAGACTGAGAGACAGCTCTGTTCATCAGGCAGTCAGGATGCTAAACACTCTGCCTGCTCTGCCTCCCCTCCCATTTGAACTGCCTTAACACAAAAAACTTTCTCACACATTACCACTCAACACAAAGATTTTAACACTGGACCCTGTGTCATCAAACGGGTTATTCACTAAACTCTCGGTCATGTGCTCATTCAGTTTGCACTACTTCTCATATTTGCACTAATGTTTGTATTACATTACTGCCTATAGTCATACTACTGTTAACATTTACTGTTTACATTTATTAATAAGGTTTACATTTATTACTCCCCTCCCTGGGCTGCCACCTTACCGTGGTGGAGGGGTTTGAGTGTCCCAATGATCCTAGGAGCTATGCTGTCAGGGGCTTTATTTCATTCATTTATTTATTTATTTAAGTTAGGACAATGCATATTAATCAACATAACAGCAGTTAGCATCAATGTAAATATGCCGGAGTTAGCACAATAGCTAATTTGCATCCGTTGTCCTAAGGCAGGTAAGAATAAGAAACGTCCCATAAAACAAAAGAGCGGAGAAAAATACAAACATCACCTATATAGCACATAACACAACATAAAATTACAATAAAAATATGATGCCATAAGAAATAGACAAAGTAATCTACACATGAGTGCACTTCTGATTAGTTTTCAGCCAAAGTTTCAGAGATTTTTTAAAGCTGGAGTAGGTGCCACAGTTCCTGATGGAAACTGGCAGTGTGTTCCATGACTGCGTGCCTCTGATGGACACCACCATTTGGCCAAATTTAGTCCTGCGCCGCTGCACATCACAATCTCCTCTGGTCAGTGCTCTTGTGTTTACTGTACTTGTTTTTTTACTTATAAAATATATTAAAGGAGGAGGAGCAAGTCCATTTAAAACTTTAAAAATCAGGCAAACGTCCATAAAAATCTGATAGCTATTAAAATCCAAAATTTTGTACTTATTTATGATGTTGCAGTAATGATACTGTATTGGCTTTTTGTCAAAAATTTTCAGTGTTTTCTTAAAAAGAGACTTTAGGGGTTTCGTGACGATCTCTGAAGTGTGAGACCATGTAGTATAACAATAGGCTATATGGCTGAAGATCATGGCATGCATGTAAGCCTTTGCTGATTCTGTTGTCAGATAAGGTCTTATATGTTTGAAGTTTGCCAGATTAAGTTTAATTATATGTGAAATTCTCTTTACATGTTGCTTGAAATTTAGATTAGAATCAAAAATGACTCCGAGGTATTTAAATTGTTCAACCACATCTAATGTCTCGCCATTGACCAACACAGATGGATGCCCATCATCTGGTGGCAGCCGAGAGAAAAACATACAGACTGTTTTTTTAGTGTTGAGATGTAAACAAGAGTCCTGGAGCCAGTGAGACACCGGCATCATGGCACTAGAAAGCACAGCAGCAGCTTCATTTTTTGTTTTTCCATGAACATACAATACAGTATCATCTGCATATAATTGCATTTTTACAGTTTTGCAAACATTTGGCAAATCATTAACATATAGGCTAAATAAGATTGGTCCCAGTATTGAGCCCTGTGGGACTCCAGCTGAGCAGGTAAGAAAGGTAGATTGTGAGTTTTCTATTTGTACTGCTTGTTTTCTATCAGACAGATATGATTTCATCCAGCAGAGGGCACTATTAGAGAAATTAAAATGAGTTAGTTTAGCAAGAAGAATGTTGTGGTTGATTGTGTCAAAAGCACGTTTCAGGTCAAGGAACACAGCACCCACAAAGCCGCCCTGATCTAGAAGCTGTTTTAGATTTTCCAGAAGGTAACAGGTGGCTGTCTCTGTAGAGTGATACTTCCTAAACCCGAATTGCATGGGATGGAGAGAAGTTGGGCTTTCATTTAAATGCTCTGTTAACTGCAGAGCAACCCATTTCTCTGCAATTTTCGAAATGATTGGCAAAATACTTATAGGACGATAATTCTCTGGTTTTGTTTTGTCTCCTGTCTTAAACACTGGGGTAACCCTGGCAATTTTCCATGTGGATGGCACTACTCCGTATTTAATCGATTGGTTAATTATATGTGCAATTGGACTTGCAAGTGCTTCTTTATGAAGCTTAAAAAAATGACTTGTCAGGCCAAATATGTCTCTAGCCTTTGAGCCTTTTAGAGATGATATCGTTTTTATAACCTCAGTGACAGAGATTTCTTGTATACTAAATACTGGTTTATTGACATCTAGAGATTTATGTGGGATGTCAGGGTGTTTGAGATGCATTGTTAATTCTTCAATTGAACTAATAAAAAATGAATTAAACATATTAACAATTTTGCTTAAGTCATCTGTCAGTGCACCATTTACCTGAAGCTGTACATTTTTGAAATTATCAGTATTGTTGCGTCCCAGTAGCTTATTCAAATTTTCCCATATCACTTTCCCATTTCCATTTGCTCCTTTTATAATGTCAATGTAGAAAATAGCTTTTGCTTTACGTATGTGTTTTATCACTTTATTCCTCAGTGATGTAAAAATCTGACGATCAGTTGTAATTCCTGTACTCAAGGATTTCTTAAAGGCTCTATCTCTTTCTTTTATCAATTTTAAAATGTCACTGTTAAGCCAAGGTAAATGATTGTTCTGTTTTCCAAACTTGCCTATTTTTGTAAACTGGTTTAAAATTTCATTGACACTCTTGATAAAGTTGTTAGTACAGATCTCAGTATCTTTATATTCCAATACATTCGACCAATTTATTTGTTCAAGTTCAGTCTTGAGATGCTCTTGCAAATGTTTAGGTATAAAAAGGTAGGATCTATTTTTAGCAGTTGTGGCTGGATGCTGCCTATTAATTTTTCTTGAGCAGAAAATAAAATTGTGGTCAGAGAGACCAGATAGGAGGTTAAAAGTCTTCAAAATTCTATCAGGTTTGTTAGTGAATATGGCAACCATTTATGACCTTTGTTAAATTATGTTTGTCAGCAAGTTGTTTCAATTTTCTCCTATCCAATTTCTTGTCCCAGTTGATGTTAAAATCACCCATAAGGATAATCTCCCTTTGAGAGTTGCAGTGGTTTAAAATAGTTCCAAGTTGATCATAAAATATATCCTTGGTAGATGGAGATCGATAAATACAAATCAGAGTGAATGACATTGTGTGTGACAGTGAAACATTTAAACCGATACATTCAAGATTAACTTCCCCTGGCCAACTGATTAATTCACATTTAATATGGTTTTTAACATAGACCAATACACCCCCACCTTTCCCTGTCCCTCTATCCCTTCTGTATACATTGTATCCTGGCATATTCACAGCTGCTGTTGGTGATGTAGAAGTCAGCCAGCTTTCTGATATTCCAAGTATGTCAATGTTTGAGTCACTTAATAAATGTCTGATTTGTTCTGTTTTATTAACAATACTGCGAATGTTGATGTGACCCATTAAAATTCCTTTTGGTTTTGATCTTGGATCCCAAATTACTTTTGCATTATTGAGGGTTTGGAAAAAATGCATCTTGTTTTGTTTTTTAATAGCAGGATTCAGGTACTTTAGTTTTATGGCTGATGGTAGTCTTTTTGTTGCAGTTTTAGGATTATTTACAGCTACCTGTGGTTGCAAGCCAACAGTATGTTGTTGACTCTCAGCTGCCTGTGGTTGTAGCACACCTGCTTGAGCAAGTGGGCAAAAGTGTTGTTGTACCCTGGTTGGTTGTAATTGTAGCCCAGCTCGATGCAGAGATGGCAGTCCATGTAGTGGCAGTTGTTGTAGCCCAGCTGGCTGCATAGGTGTTAACACAGGTAGCTGTAGTTGTAGCCCAGGTGGCTGCAGTGGTTGTAGCCCAGGTAGCTGTAATGGTGGTAGGCCAAGTAGCTGCAGAGGTGATATCCCAGGTAGCTGTAGTTGTAGCCCAGGTAGCTGTAATGGTGGTAGCCCAGGTTGCAGAGCTGGTAGCACTGGTAGCTGTAGTAGTGGTGGTGGCCCAGGTAGCAGAGGTGGTAGCCCTGGTAGCTGTAGTAGTGGTGATGGCCCAGGTAGCAGAGGTGGTAGCCCTGGTAGCTGTAGTGGTGATGGCCCAGGCCCAGGATTTACTTCAATGTCACCAGCCAGAAGCAGTATCAGAACAAGATTAGCAGTTCTGGGAGATAGTAGAAAACTGCTAGATTGTTCCTTTTTACCTGGGGGTGGCCTAGCATGGCCATAATCCAGCAGCCTTGTGAAGAGAAGATGTTGACTCTTTTTAGCTGGCAAAAAGATTAGATTGTCACTTTTCCTTGGGCACGTTAAGCTCAGAAGTAGATAAAAAGATATAAAAACAATAAGCAAATAAGATGATGGCAAAATCCGAGGCCTTTTGATGATTTTGAAGAATTTTTGTAACAAACACTCAGGACCTGCCAAACTGTGTGTCTGCACCCCGGCAGCCATCTTGCTTATGCCCCTAGTAGGGTCACCCAAGGCAGACAGGTCCTAGGTGAGGGACGAGACAAAGCGCAGCCCACAAGACCCCTTATGATGAGTAATATAAATGGAAACAATGTTCCCTCGCCCGGACGCGGGTCACCGGGGCCCCACTCTGGAGCCAGGCCCGGAGGAGGGGCACGTTGGCGAGCGCCTGGTGGCCGGGCTTTCACCCATGGAGCTCGGCCGGGCACAGCCCGAAGAGGAGACGTGGGTCCCCCTTCCCATAGGCTCACCACCTGTGGGAGGGGCCAAAGGGGTCGGGTGCATTGTGGAATGGGTGGTGGCCGAGGGCGGGGACCCTGGCGGTCTGATCCTCGGCTACAGAAGCTGGCCATTGGGACATGGAATGTCACCTCTCTGGTGGGGAAGGAGCCTGAGCTAGTGTGTGAGGTTGAGAGGTTCCGGCTAGAAATAGTCGGACTCACCTCAACGCATGGCTCTGGCTCTGGAACCAGTTTCCTTGAGAGGGGTTGGACACTCTTCCACTCTGGAGTTGCCCCTGGTGAGAGGCGCCGAGCAGGAGTGGGCATACTTGTTGCCCCCCATCTCGGTGCCTGTACGTTGGGGTTCACCCCGGTGAACGAGAGGGTAGCCTCCCTTCGCCTACGTGTGGGGGGACGGGCTCTGACTGTTGTTTGTGCCTATGCGCCGAACGGCAGCGCAGATTACCCACCCTTTTTGGAGTCCTTGGAGGGGGTATTGGAGGGTGCGCCTCCTGGGGACTCCCTTGTTCTGCTGGGGGACTTCAACGCTCACGTGGGCAATGACAGTGAGACCTGGAGGGGTGTGGTTGGGAGGAACGGCCCCCCTGATCTGAACCCGAGTGGTGTTCTGTTGTTGGACTTCTGTGCTCGTCATGGATTGTCCATAACGAACACCATGTTCAGGCATAAGGGTGTCCATATGTGCTCTTGGCACCAGGACACCCTAGGTCGTAGTTCAATGATCGACTTTGTTGTCGTCTCATCTGATCTGCGGCCGCATGTCCTGGACACTCGGGTGAAGAGAGGGGCGGAGCTGTCAACTGACCACTACCTGGTGGTGAGTTGGCTCCGATGGTGGGGGAGGATGCCGGTCAGACCTGGCAGACCCAAACGTATTGTGAGGGTCTGCTGGGAACGTCTGGCAGAGTCTCCCGTAAGACGGAGCTTTAACTCCCACCTCCGGGAGAGCTTTGAACACGTTCCGAGGGAGGCGGGGGACATTGAGCCCGAGTGGGCCATGTTCGCGCCTCTATTGTCGAGGCAGCTTA
>JBBPBX010020337.1:25397-43476 GCA_038048925.1 Garcialebias charrua | reverse complement strand
TGAAGCTGTCGGATCGAGGTTCTGACTCGGTCCATTAGCTCTGACGTGTTGCTAAATACGGGAAAAGTCCGTGTGGGCGACATTTATTGAGCTATTTTTACTGGGCGCAGCTTGGTATAACTGTTCGGATGTGAAACGATACGTTTACAGAATTTTTGGGGTGCATTTAAGCGTCTTATGAGTTGAAAAAGAATCTACATTTGTGATAAGGTGACGCTACGTTCATGGCGTCTGTTTATGTGCTGTGATCGATTCAAAGCGATCACGTGACACGCGGTGCTGGTCGTCAAATTTCAGTTTTGTTAGCACAATACTGACAGATTGTCCAACTTGTTCGTTCTATGCATGAAATATCGTCAGAAACTGTTTAACCGCGGTGTTTTGAGATATTTAAAGGGGTTTTAGAGCGTTTAGACTTCGGGAGAACACAAACGTCCGACTGCACGCACGTCCCTAAATGCAACACAAACGACACATCGACGTAGTGACGTCAGCCAGATAGAAAAAAAAAAGGAAAAAGTCCGGTGCATTTAATATCGAAAAGTTCACAGAACCTTTTCTAAACATTTTAAACACATCGATTATTTTCTTAACAGAACGTTTGTTTAAGTGATTGTCACATCCAGGCTAAAACTCATCCCAAAAGTTGATTTTTCACCGTCTTCGTTTTCAAGCTAACGGAATTAGCGGTAGTCAACGCGGCCTTAAGAGTCACAGCGCCTCTATGGCGGCCAGGAAGAGTAATTACAGTCACATTGTGACTCCATGAAACATATGGTTATGCTCAATAATACCCCTATATGGTTATTTTAATATATTTAAATTTGCATTTAAATGTGTCTATTTTCAATGGGCATATATGCAGTTAAGACAGGTAGCTTAGTGCACCCCTAGTTTTTCAACATTAACAATATAATAGTCTAAAAAATGGGGGAGGTGAGGTTTTATACAATAGTATGTGTGGTGCGGCGTAAGCATTTGTCTTTGTTGTTGCTTTTTCTTACGCTACTTTTACTTTTATACTTTTAAGTAGTTTTGAAACCAGTACTTTTTATTTTACTCGAGTAAAAAGCTAGAGTTGATACTTCTACTTCTACAGAAGTATTTTTAAATCCCAGTATCTATACTTCTACTTGAGTAATGAATGTGAATACTTTTGACACCACTGATTATAACTACCTGTTAAGGAAAGCGGTCAATGGTGAAATCAGTGTGAATGATGGTAATTATAGACATGAAGAACAAAGAACTAAACTGAGAGAGTAACTATATATATGTAAATATATACATGGACAGATAAATATGGATATATTTCCTTTGGCTTGGTCAAAGAGTCTTTTATGTAGCAGACACCTATTGTGTAGAATATAGATGTCAAGTTAATACTGTATCAAGCTTTTCTGAGAGAGTAAATGTATATTTGTAATAATGTAGCTTTACTCCACTAACAGTGAGACAAAGGTATCATCAGCAGGTGTCGGCTGTTCTGGCTTGGCAGTTTTATTTGTGAATTTATTTATTTGACTTGAACGTGTAATTAAGCTTGTGCTTTTATCAATTTTGAACCGTTCTTTAAATGAAGCTAGAGCGCTTTCTCAAGATTCTGTTCGAAAACAAAATCTTGACATTCTTTTAATTTTGGCGTCCCCTGATCCAAATGTAGCAAAGCGTATGCTTCAGTTTTATTTTTCACAGATGGCTAAGCTCTAAACTCTTCATTTGACTACCGGTACACACACAACTTTTTAAGAAACATTTCATATTTGATGCATTTTTATAAAATGTTTTCCTGCAATCTTTTCTTTGTAAACATTTTTAAAGAGCAAAGCATATTTGTTGTACTCAAGTTTGTTACTAATCTTGGAGATTCGTACAGGTAGTCCCCGACTTACGAGCGCTCTTACTTATGAGCTGGCGAACGAGCAGTAAATTTGTAAACATACAATACAATACTGCACTTATGTGTTTTTAGATGAAAGTGTGTTAGCTAACCGCTTGGAAACAAGTTTCTGAGGAGGCCTTTTGTAAAATAAAACAACAGACCGGTCAGTCACATGCAGCCACAACCGCACCTGAAAGTCTATCTTGTTAAACAATTAACTGACCAGACAAACTCTACAGACACACCCAGCTAGCCAACAAATGGTATCCAGATAGCTCTTTGTACAACCTCAGCTTGGAGAAATAGAGTTTACCTAAATGCTTGTTGCCACTGTCTTGAGTTAAAAACTGGTATTTTGAGTTTTTGAGTTCTCAGTTGAGAAACAAATCACAAACTGGTTTTATGTCTCTAGGCAGGATTGATTTGTAGAGGTGACATGAGATTGACATTTCAGAGGGGCTTGGCTGAGGAGTGTGTTGACTGAAAAGAATTTTGGAATTTAGTTGTGTGGAATGGTGAGTTTCAGTAATTGAATAATATTCTTGGAATGCCGGTATGTGTTGGTTGCTATGAGTTGACACACACGCGCGTGCACACACACACACACACACACACACACGGCTAGGGCATAGTTGCCAAGTCCGCTTATTTCAAGCGGCATTGGGCCTGTTTTTCCCTGGAGTCGCTTTCAAATTTGATCAGCCGCTTGTGGCGGTTTTTGGGGCTTCTCACGGACATTGAGTCACTTATTTGTGCTTGTTTTTCAGTCGAGCAGTAATGCGAGTGGTAGGTAGTTTTTCACGCTCCCCTTCCACTTATGTTACGTCAAGGTGGATGTCACGTTCAGGTGCACTTGGCGCAAGCGACAGTCAGAGCCGTTAAAACTATATATATACCGGTAAGCGCGAGCAATTAATGATGAGTCAGCATGAGCAGCCTATAGTGACACAACATATATATCTTGTATCATTCAACTATGTTAGTTTTTAGCAAACAAAATGATAAATTAATGAAAATTACTTTCAAAGTGAGTTTAAAATTAAAAACCGTGTTTCTTCACGGAACATCCGACTACACGCGAATGCAACATTGTTCTTTATTCTTTGTCTAGACAAGACAACGCTAATATGAGCTCTAAGTGGGGTAAATATGGAAAAATATAATAAAGATTGGGAGAAAGAGCGTGCTCTTCAAGACTGGATCCGACCACAACCACAGATGGGAGAAAAATGGCAAAATCGATTGTATTATTGTATAAAGTGGAATAGTTTTTGAGTGACAGAGTTTTGAATATGTTGTGTGATGTAATGGTTGTTCCGTATTTGGTCTGTTGTGTTGGGGTTTAGGGAAAGGCGTGCGAAGCTTTTACAAATCCTATTTTTATTTTGCTAAAAGGAGCTGTAGGAGTTGTTATTGGGAAGTGCTGTGGTCACCCAACAGGTATATTGTTTCATCAATTGAAGTGAAAGGTGTTGAGATGTTATGATTGGTTGAGCGTAGTATTTTACAGGTCATGTATAGGACAAGAAAGAGAATATTACCCCCAAATATTCAATTACATTTTGTTTAAAAAGTTATTAAACCCTGAAGGGAATGTAAATGTTTGTAAAATCTTCATTTAGAACTAGTGTGAAGGAGCTGAGTTGTAAATCAGGAAACAGGATTGTGTTGACTTGATATCATCATAAACATTTATAAAACTATTTATATGTTTTAAAAGATGATTAAATCAAAGTTGTTGGGAAGGTGTGGTGCAGGTGAAGTGAAGGATGTTGTTTGTAGTTATTTTGTGTTTTTTGAACAAGGGGCAGATATTATAACACTATTTTCGTCTTTCTGCACCCTTTCATTCAGTGTTTTTCTTTCTTTTTATTCTGATGAATCTGTTTTGTTTTCAATAAAAAGAAACATGTCGCGCTGGGGCTGTTTGTTTACGTCGTAGTTTCAGGGAAACGTTGGCTCAAACTTTATTCTTCATCTTCTGACTCTCATCATATTCTATCGAGTGGAAACTCTTCAGATTAAACAAGTTAGAATAGATGTTCCCACAGCTAGTTAGAACGACTTTGTCACGTTTTGAAAAATAAAGAAACCGAGTAGGACTCGCTGCAGAAGAAGCCTGCAGTTTAACAAAACCGAACTAAGTCCACACCGACGAATTAGTCTTTCCTCTCATCAGTGATGTCGTCTGCTTTCTCTTCGCTTGTGAAACTTTGTTCAGTCACATTGTGACGGTCATGAGCACTCATTTGACTCGTTTTGAAGCGAAAACTTAACGCACTTTGGAGACTAGCTTAACTTTTAGCCTGCAACCGCTAACGTCTGCTGCTGGAGTGAGCGCTGCGTAACAGCGACGTCACCACGCACGTTTTGTGTCACAGCCTTTTCTGTCCGGGCGCGTTGTTGAAGCAGCCGCTTCAACCCGAACAGAAAGAGAAAAACGTCAGTGAAAAGTTGTAAAATCCTATCGAAATATCGAAAATATGAAAGCTACATGGCGAGTGATGAATGATGTTTTGAAGAACCATAGGTCAAAGATGGGTATTTCACAACATTTTGTAAAGGATAATGATGAAATTCATGACGACATTGAAATTGCAAACGGATGTAATCAATACTTTGTGAATGTTGGATCAGTCCTTGCAGATACAATACCTAAGGTAAATGATACAGTGAACCACTCAATTATTAACTGTATAAATAGTATTTTTCTTAAGAAAATCGACAAAGAAGAATTAATGAATGTGGTTAAAACTTTTTCAGACAAGAGATCCAAAGGCTGGGTTGATATGGACATGAAGCTTGTGAAGAATATCATGAGTCATATCGTTAAGCCATTTACATATATATGTAACTTATCATTTTCGACAGGAACATTTCCAGAAAATATGAAAACTGCTAAAATAGTATCTCTCTTTAAAGATGGTGATAAAGGTATATTCAACAACTATAGAACAATATCCCTATTGCCACAGTTTTCGAAGATTTTAGAAAAATTATTTGTGCTAAGATTAGATGAATTCATTGAAAAACAAAATATCTTGAGTGAGAGTCAATATGGATTTAGAAAACAAAACTATGTCAATGGCTATCATGGAATTTATGGAACACATAAGCATAAAATGAAATAATAAAAGTGTAATACTGTCCTGAGTTTTTGCATAGTAGTATGAAAAGTATAAAAACGTAAATCTATAAAATAAACTGAAGTTTCTAGCATTGACATTTGCAAAGAGTGGCACAGCAGCATATAAGTTAATGTACACAGTATATGTATGAGGTAGTTGATGTTGGTATAGAGGCAAAGTGGCATATGCAGTGAGGCACATAAGGCACATTTGGCATCCTTAGATAAGGCTAGTCAGAGAATGCTGTATATGTATCTGCAGTAGTGTAGATAAAAGTAGTGTAAATGTAAACAGTAGTAATAAATGTAAACAGTATTAATAAATGTAAACAGTGAATGTAAACAGTAGTATGACTATAGGCAGTAATGTAATACAAACATTAGTGCAAATATGAGAAGTAGTGCAAACTGAATGAACACATGACCGAGAGTTTAGTGAATAAACCCGTTTGATGACACAGAGTCCAGTGATAAAAGATTTACTAAAAGCAGGAGTGCTTGTGGAATGCTATGACTCACCTTGTAACACGCCTATTTTTCCAGTAAAAAAGGCCCCACCCTCTTCCGACTGGAGGATGGTGCAAGATTTGCAAGCAGTAAACAAGAAGAAATGCAGCAACAAGCACCTCTAAATGAACAAAAAATGTGGCTCTCAAAAGGAGCCAAACAAACAGATGGTCTTTTCACTTGTCCTGAAAACAAACCAATCCTACCAATAAAAATCTCTATAAATGCGCAGCAATATTGAGCCATGGAAGACTCATGTCTCAACAGGAGGGATGGTATAGGATTAGTGGAAAAACTATACACAACTTATGGATTCAAAAATTTTTGTAAAGCATGTTTAATCTGTATGAAACACAATTCTCAGAGGAACCTGAGACCCAAAAGAGGTCTTGATTAAAAGCATTAAAAAGAAACATTGGCATTCACCCAAGTGGGAGGGACCTTTCCAGTTACTCTTGACCACAAACACGTCACTAAAAATAGCTGAACGAAGCACGTGGGTCCACTTAAACCATTGCAAACTTATGATTCAAAACAAGGATGAATAAACTGATTGCTGAGCGCAAAAGTGACTAAAATAGACTTTTTATTGGCTTCTTTTGCCTAAACTTTGCCTAAACTGTACTTTTGTGTTTTGTGATCCTCATAATTTGGTATACAGTTTAAATAAAATAGGAAATTAGAACTGAATTTAGGAATTCTTCATTCAGCTCACAGAGGGAGCCCGTTGTACAAAGGGGGCTGTATTTATAGTATACAGTCATCTCAAATCGGTGAAGATTGTCCACAACTCTGTGAGCTACTAGGAAGAAAACCTAGTTCAGCATTATGAGGACCACAGACCAAAATAAAGGTTTAACAGCCGTAGCATTTCTAATCTTATTGGTAACCTGGATAACCCTAACTAAACCGTGGGAAAGAGAGTGGACTCAAGAAACAAATAAAATAGTACAAAAAAGAAGCGTGCATTTGATACTATTGACCACAAAATTCTTCTTGAAAAGCTGTATAGGTATGGTATTAGAGGGCCAGCATTACAATGGGTTAATAGTTACTTGAAAGAAAGAAAACAATTTGTTCAAATAAATGATGTCAGATCTGAACTTTGTAACATTACATGTGGAGTGCCGCAGGGTTCTGTACTTGGACCCAAGTTATTTAATCTATATGTGAATGACTTGGTAGATGTGTCAGAACTCCTTAAATGTGTTTTATTTGTCGATGACACAACATTTTTGTTTGGGTAATGACATTGAACGATTGTTGGAAAAGATACAGACAGAATTTGTAAAAATACAAAATTGGTTTCACCTAAATAAATTATCGTTAAATTTGGAAAAAACATTTTACATGATATTCAGTAATAGTAAAAGGAATGTTGATGCACCATTTACAGTAGATGGAATTGAGATTCATAGAGTTAGTGAGGTGAAGTTCCTGGGTGTCATCATTGATGAAAAATTGACATGGAAACCTCACATAAACAAATTAAAATTTTTTTTATTAAAATCAATAGCAATACTGTATAAAGTAAGGGAACTGTTAAATGATAAAGCATTGGTCTTGTTATATAATACAATAATTGTTCCACATTTAATTTACTGCATTGAAGTATGGGGTAAGGCATGTAAAACGATTACAAATCCTATTTTTATTTTACAAACACGAGCAGTAAGAGTTATTACAAAAAAAAAAAAATTATAGATATCTATCAAACATATTGTTTCAGAAACTAAAGATATTGAAGTTCTATGACTTGGTTGATTATAGCATTTTGCTTTTTATGTATAGGGCTAATGAAAATACATTGCCTGTAAATATACAAGTAAATTTTGTTAAAAGGGAGAGCACTTATTTTCTTAAAGGGTCAGTGTCACCACCAGGTCATGATCCTACATACATAGATGCTATCGGAATACCCAGAGGGGTTCCTGATGAATATAAATTAGCAAATCAAGTGGCAGCAGGATTTGAAAGTATCCTTCTTTTCATCACTGTAAATAAAAACGTAGACAGAATCAACTACATCCACTACAACATTCAGAGATTGAGCAACTACACTGTGGCTGGATTTGAGGCGGTTCATGAGCAGCTGTCAGCTACCTCTTTAATGGCTTTCCAGAACCGCATTGCGGTGGACATGATTTTGGCAGAGAGAGAGGCGGAGTTTGTGCCATCTTTGGTCAACAATGTTGCACTCTTGTGCCCAACAACACGGCAACAGATGGCAGCTTGACCAAAGCGTTGGATGGACTGCGTGCACTTAGTGTCAAAATGAAAGACCATTCTGGGGTTGACACCTCCATGTGGGATCCCTTTGGGGAGTATTTGGCAGATGGAGTGGCCTCATTTCCTCCATTCTTGTCTCCATAACAGTGCTTGCAGCAATCCTGATTTTGTGTGGATGATGTTGCATTCCATGTTTTAAAACGATGTTTAATCGCCTTATTAACACAGCTATTGCTCCCCTGGAAAAGCAGCTGTACACGTTGCTTCCTGTTAATAAAAATACTGATAATTTAACTGACTATGAGATCCACTTTCCTGAACCTAATTCTGCCCTGGACTCAGATGATGATAGTGTCCAGGCAACTAAGGGCTAACCTCTGAGTGTAAACATTTCTTGTAAATGACCTCATAGCAGAAAATCTATTGAAGATGCTATTGAGCAACTGGAGAACCTGTAAATGTGATAATCAGGAGGGAAATGTTGGAATAATTGTAAATACATATTATCACATTTATGTTCTTTAATATTCTTTGTGTTTAAACTTATTCCTATTATCTTAAAGTGAACAAAAGTATGTGTTCTTTTTACTAATGCTTTGTGATGAGTTGTGTGCAGGAAACCTGTTCGACCGGTAACACACCCTGGGCAAAGCTGGCTGTTGGAACAGTGCAGTTGTTTTCCACTTGGAAGAATGTTGTTCAACATGTTGACGTATACCAATATGTTGACGTGTACCTATGTGTTGACGTGTACCTATGTGTGAATCAGTCTCAACCGGTTTTCCCCTCTCCCTTAAGCGGTTGAGACATGGTGTAACTAGGGCATTCCTAAACTCAATAAAAGGCAAGGAGAAACAACTCTGCAGCAGAGCAGGTTGGCTCTCCTTGCAAGAAAGATACTCAAATCACTTGTCTTGTTCTCTGTTTTACAGTGTGGTGTTTTAATAATGTTTGGGGTTTAAACCTGACAGATGAAGTGATAGAGATGATTCCCAGGGAGGAAAGAGTGGTGATCGGAGCAGACCTTAATGGACATGTCGGTGAAGGAAATAGAGGGGATGAGGAAGTGATGGGTAGGTTTGGTGTCAAGGAAAGAAACCAGGAAGGACAGATGGTGGTGGATTTTGCCAAGAGAATGGAAATGGCTGTAGTCAATACCTATTTCCAAAAGAGGGAGGAACATAGAGTGACCTATAAGAGTGGAGGAAGGAGTACGCAGGTCGACTACATTCTGTGTAGAAGAGGAAACCTGAGGGAGATTGGAGACTGTAAGGTTGTGGCAGGGGAGAGTGTGGCCAGACAGCATCGGATGGTTGTGTGTAGAATGACTGTTGTTGTGAAGAAGAGAAAAAGAGTAAAATCAGAGAAGAAGACCAAATGGTGGAAGCTAAAGAAGGAAGAATGTTGTGAGAAATTCAGAGAGAAGCTGTTAAAGGCTCTGGGTGGTAAGAAAGAGCTTCCAAGTGACTGGGCTACTACAGCAACAGTAATTAGAGAGACAGGTAGGAACTAAGGTACTTGGTGTGTCATCTGGACTGGCTCGACTTCATAGCACAATCCAAGAAACATCTGCAACTCTGTACCTGTTGACGTTCAGTCTCGGCAGGAGCAGTCTGAGCCTCACAGGTTCTGGGCCTATGAAGTCCGGTGTACCTCGGTGTGTTCATGGATTCACGTGTCGTGACGCCTGCCTTCTTCGTCAAAGATAGTAGCAGCTTCTGGGTTAGTTTCAAAATAAAGCTTTCCTCAAGAAAGTCATAGAGAGCTTTTGCTCGGTGAACTGGATGGAGACGTCCATCAGTTCCACTTAGGGGTGGGCGATATGGCTCAAAAATTATATCGTGATATTTCAGAGTATTATCACGATAACGATAAATTTTGTGATATAACCCCAAAAAAAATCTAATGTATTTATTTGACAAAATTAACTTAACATGTTGCTTTGCAGTATTATATAAAATTTTAAAAAACAACCAGGGGTAATTTTACTGAAATTACTTTATTTAGTAAAGTATTTAGTTTCCAAGTAAAACTACACCTGCACTTTAGTTTTTGTGGTGGTTTTTTAATCTATATTTTGTGCAGACTTTTTCAATCTAAATAACAGATCATTTTTAAAGTATATATTTTTTTCAGAGATTACCTGGCTAACATCAGTCTGTCAGGAGATGTGGCAGAGTGAAGAAATATGTTTATAAAAAATGTTACATACAGCTCCTTTAAATGAGCTGTAACTTCTACAAGTTGATCAGCTGACCCTGCTGAAACTTGTTCATGTTTCAGCTTCATCTGTTCATGCAGAACGTTTTTTTAACTGATCTGTGTCTGATGTGGACGGACTGTGGAGCCGCGCGTGTTTTAACACAGTTCAGCGGGGACGCGCAGCGAGACATGCAGCACCGAGCTGCGCGGTGCGGAGCAGGGCGGGGGAGGAGGGGACAGCTGTCTGTGCCGGCTGCAGAGCAGGGGGGAGAGAAGTTGAGACGCGCGCGTTGTTTTTAACATTTTAGCAGTAACTAATTAGCGTTTTACACCAGTAGACTGGTGGAGGGGAGGTGCGCAGTTGTTAATAAAGTGCTCGGGTGTTAAGGGGCGGGGCGCCCTGACGTATTACGTCATGAAATTAGCATATCATGATATAAGGTTTTTGCCCGGGCAAGCTTTTTATACCGGTATTACCGGTAACGATATGATATGGCCCAGCCCTAGTTCCACTGATAAGTTGGTCTTTTGCTCTTGACCAAACTTAAATCAGTTGACAAGGCAGAGAGCTTCCAGGTCTCTGTCCATTCAAACTCTGAAACGTTCACGGAAGCAAACGCTTTTACTCAAAATGTTGAGATTAGAACACGGTTTCCTCATTGGTCCGTGGACCAGCGAGCAGAGTTAGAGACACGTCAAAGACTTCACTTTAACGTTATCAGGGTTCAAGGTGAGAGTCAGAGCAGAGTGAAATTGTTTAGGAAAAGTGTCTCAGTGAGGAGACTTTCAGAGAGTACTGGAGTCATTCTCACGAAAACAACAGATTAACTGTCTTCTGACTTTCTAAACAAAACGGCCGGGTCTCTTTGACCTGAGCCTTCAACTTTCACACAGCAGTGGACACAGTGATGTTTCACATTACAGAATAACACAGCCTAAAAGCACACATCATGAGAATTATAAAATGTTATTCTTTTGATTACATTAGAATAAAATTAAAGAAGCCAATAGTCTCTTTTGGTGACTATGTTCTCAGATTACAACTAATGGAATAATTTGTAGTAAATGTCTTGCTTTACTGAGAGGTCAGTAAAGGTCATCTCTGGAACAGTTCAAGTATCAGAGCGGGCACGGTCATGTCCACTACACATATGACATTGTGATCTGTAATGAGAACAGGGAACAGGTGGAAGAGAACTTGGGAGAGGTGGAGGTATGCACTTGAAAGAAGAGGAATGAAATTCAGCCGTAGTAAGACAGAGTACATGTGTGTGAATGAGAGGGAGGTCAGTGGAACAGTGAGGCTACAAGGAGCAGAGGTCACAAAGGTGCAGGACTTCAAATACTTGGGGTCCACATTCCAAGAAAATGGGAAATGTGGTAAAGGGGTGAAAAGAGTCCAGGCAGGATGGAGTGGATGGAGAAAAGTTTCAGGAGTGATTTGTGACAAAAAGGTGTCAGCAAAGGTCAAAGGAAAAGTTTACAAGACAGTGGTGAGACCAGCTATGTTGTATGGTCTGGAGACAGTGTCATTGACAAAAAGACAGGAGAAAGAACTGGAAGTGGCAGAAATGAAGATGCTGAGGTTCTCCTTAGGAGTGACAAGGATGGATAAGATCAGGAATGAGATAATCAGAGGTACAGAACATGTTGAACAACTGGGAGATAAAGTTAGGGAGGCCAGACTGAGATGGTTTGGACATGTCCAGAGGAGGGACAGTGGGTATATTGGTAGAAGGATGGTAGAAATGCAGCTGCCAGGAAAAAGACAAAGAGGGAGGCCAAAGAGGAGATATATGGATGCAGTTAGAGAGGACATGAAGACATGATCCTACTTACAAATTTTTGACATACGAGCGCCCCCTACGGACGGAACTCAGTCATAAGTCGGGGACTACCTGTAATCTGTTTCTCTCTCTTCATTCTAAACAACTTTTTCGCTGTCTAAAAAAACAATCCTCTCCTATCCGAGTGACCTTCATGCACTGTAACTACTCAAACCAATCAGAGAAGAACAAGTCACTGATCTCAGTTCCTTTCTAAAAAGTTCTAAGCTTTGCTGGAACTTGGAGTTGCTGTGAGGAAGTTGACATGAAATGACTTTCTCTTTAAGCTAGGGACCTGGACCAAGCGTCAAGGGTCTGGTCTCAACAGCAGAGCTAACAACAAGACTGTTGTTAACTCACCTGAGCTTCTAAGCTCCAACTACAATGAATGAATTTTCCTCCAAGGGAAGTTTTATTCTGAAACACCAAAACCAGGAATTGCCGTTACTTCAGTTCGAGTTGAGGCAGACGTCTGGAGACGCTGAGAACGGTAAATGGACTGACCAACTGGACCATGGGGGACTGACCGTCTTCACGAGGTAACAAAGTCGTCAGATGCTTTGCCAAGGGTACCAACGTTTAGCTGAGATCGGCTGGAGAGCTGCCATGTTTTCCTGGTTAAACTCACATCAAGATAACTCCCTGACTCTTAACTTCTTTTCCTCTTCCTCCTACTCTTAAACTTTATTTATTAAGTAAACTTAAGCTAAATACCTACAAATATAAGTTATTATAAGATCGATAACTTGTGTTCCGTTGTCTCTTAAGTTTTAAGCTGTGAACAGTTAGTTATAGGAAATTTCGATCGATCCAAACATGTAAATATGTGTGATGTAATTTAAACTTATGTTAAATAAATGGTCCAGTCCTGCTGTACCAACATAAGTTTAACGTTTCTTTTGAATAGACCTTTTACCAGTTGACGTCATCACGCAAAGCTCGCCTGAAACGAGCGTTCTGATTGGACGGCAAAAAGCCGAAACCGGATGCAGGGGGGGTAGGAAGGAGCCGGGGAGCTTCGTAATGATAGAGAGTTGTAATTTAGAAGTTGTTTTCTTAAAATAGTGGACAACAACTGGTCAAAATGCCTGAACATTGTGCCACGGATACGAGAGGAGGTGATTGTGTGCGCTGATGGAAAATGGGGAACTCCTTCAGGCTTTTTTGCGAATGTCCAGCAGGGTGAGTCGTTGTGTGTCGTTGTCAACAACCTGTATTATCCAAGCGTCAGAAATAAATGTTTTAAATTTCTCACGCCAATACTTCTGATATTTAGACTGATTTGGTTATTGTTACAGGTTTAACATCTTCTGTTAGCTTCTATAACTAGCACCATGTCTTCATAAGAGCCGTCAGCACAGTATGTAAACAAAGACATGACGTTTGAGTCGGTCACACCATGTTTTAAATTTCTCACGCCAATACTTCTGATATTTAGACTGATTTGGTTATTGTTACAGGTTTAACATCTTCTGTTAGCTGCTATAACTAGCGCCATGTCTTCATAAGAGCCGTCAGTATAGCACAGTATGTAAACAAAAACATGACGTTTGAGTCACACAAATGTTCACAGCGTCCTTATTTCTTATTTGATTTCTGTAAACTATGTCTTAAATACAACCTGAGACAATTGGTGATGTTGTGATGTGAAAAATAATAACTATCCCAAGAGATACATTTATTAGCTTTCCTGGGAAAATTCAATTATCTTTGAGAACGTATTTACTTTTGTACTTTTGACACACTGTTTATACAGATTACACTTTATTAGACGTAAAATGTGTGAAAATCTTAAATATATTAAAAACAATATATTTTGCATGTGAATTCCTAGCCTGGCCCTCGCCTTCCTGCACAGCTCCGCTCAATTCTCATTTCCCTTCACTGCACAGTCTGGGATTCCTCCCATAGACAACGATTTCTCCGGCCGATTTTTGACCGGACCAATCAGAGAGCAGAAGGCGGAGTTTTGAACGACGTCGACTGACGTCGTCATTCAAAATGGCTGCCGCCACGAAGGAATTTTCATCAAAACAAGGTAAAAAACTATTATTTCTCTGCTGATAAAAAATATATTTTTAGCTGACGTTATATCAGAAGTGTTCCTGAGCAATCAGAGAGCAGAAGGCGGAGTTTTGAACGATGTCGACTGACGTCGTCATTCAAAATGGCTGCCGCCACGAAGGAATTTTCATCAAAACAAGGTAAAAAACTATTATTTCTCTGCTGATAAAAAATATATTTTTAGCTGACGTTATATCAGAAGTGTTCCTGAGCTTAACAGTTCCTAAATCAATTCACGAAATGGTCAAATCTGCTGGATTTAAATAGTTTCGGTTTGACATTTTCCAAACAGCCTCGGGTGCGCTACGAAAATAAATGATAAAAAATCGAATTTTATCTCAAATGTTTTATCTAGGCCAACAGTCAGTAAATTAGAGCCATATAATTACACACTGGTGGCAGAAAAAATATCCACCGAGTGGTTTCTGAGCTATTTATCTGAATAGCCTGGACCTCGCCAGGCTAAACTAACAAAACTCCACCTTCTGTTCTCTGATTGGTCCATTCAAAAATCTCCAGGAGAAATCGTTTTCAATGGGAAGAATGCCAGACCCTAGTCCAAAGCGAAGTGAAGGACAAGGGTCTGGTTACAACCAGGCTAGTGAATTCCATAATGACACACACAATATGGTTATATATTGTGTTTGTTTTTGCAGACAACGAGGTGGCTGCAACCATGCTGGAAATACATTCTAAACCAACCTGCACCCAGTTGTACATGGAAGGGACCAGCCCAAAAACGAACTGCACCTGCTACTTGGATGAGCTGCAAGTTTTAAAGTGAGTTTAATCAGTGTTCCTGAAGAAATTTCATATTACGCTTATAACACAAATACCCAGAAAGGTGACTTTCAGTCAAACTTCACCAACAACTGGAATAATACAATATCACTTATTTTGTCTTATTCCAGTCAAAAAACTATTCAACATTTTACAATTGTAGTTTATTTTATTGTGTTAATTATTGTTGTTTTCTAGTGGCACTAGATAAGAAATAAATGCAATGACATATGCACGGTTTTAAATGTTTTCTACAATTGTAAGATCTGGAATAGTTCTTGGACATTTTTTAAAAAACACTTCTACAAACAGATTTGCTAATATGTGTTAGATATAAACCACATTTTTCATGTTGGTGTCATTATAGGCATGACATCGGCATCCAGAAGTTTTCCAGGAGAACGCTGAACAGCCTGCATTTTGAACCCACGACATCCTGATGAGCCCATCACTGCTGGCTGGTCTTCACAAGGACATTTTGAGCGTGGAGCCATTGTTGCCTTTTGCAGGTTGTAGTAGTAAACTTTAAAAACCACTAACACTTATCTGTATGTTTCTTTAATTCCTTTATTTTGTCTAGAATTTAAAACTTCATGTTTTTTTCTTTTGAGGTATGCTCAAAGCCCCTGGCTGGGGTTTCTCGATCCAGACCCTCCGGCAGATGAAGTAGCTGACGACCGCGGGCCCTGTCCAGTCTCCACGCCATCAGAGAGACCTGCCAGAAGTTCAAAACATCTTTAAATGTCTCACAAGCAGAATCAGATTTAATTGAGGCAGATACACGCAAACAGTCATGCAGTGAAGAATGGTTCACTGCTCACACATTATTTATATAAGTCACAAACAGAAACAACACATACCAGAAGATGTGTTTGTCATTTCACTTGTTAAAGGACAGAAAGTAACCTGCTAATATTTATAATGTTTATGGGGTTCTGGTGCTAAGTCATTGGATGACCAGAGAGCTGGACTATAAACTAAAGAACAGATCTGACAACAGCAGAGTCACAAAGAGGATTTTCTTTCGGCCTGGTTAGGTCACCATGATAAGAGAGACTGACCTGTTTTTGTTGTAAACGCTCTTTCTTTATCTAGTGAGATTCAAAATCATAAAATGTGACTAAAACAGCATTTGTATATTAACAGATTAAAAAACTTAACTAAACAAAAGTTCCACTTCTATATATATATTTTATATTTAAAGGTTGGTGTGTTCATGTCTAAATTTAATGTACTACAATCAATGTGTTTTGGGATGTGTGGACTATTTCAGTAATCAATCACTGTAATAAACATGGATTTGAATACAGTATATAAATTTGGTCAAATTGGGGAGGGAATGACTGAGCCAGCTGAGCAGTGCTGTGAGTTTTCATTGGATTAGCGTGATGTCCTTCAAAAACTTCAACCAATGTGATGTCACGGTCGACAGAATTTATTTAAAATATATATATTTGGATCATGACAGGCCTGACAGGTCCATAAATGTACAATACACTCCTTGTACAATACATACCTCTTCCTCAGTGTACTGCTTGTGTTTCCTGGATGCAGAGAGGTGGCCAGGTTCAGACTAGCTTCCCTTTTTCCACCTCTGACTTGACATCAAACCCTTTGTCAGCAAGGAGTTGGTGGCCATTTGCTGCTGTAAAACAAAGTATTAATTCATATTTGACAATAAACAAAACAGTCTTGTGTATAGTTAAACTGTATGCTTATATACATTGATGACAGGATTGCTTTTTTTTTCTGGGACAGCATTTAACCGATGCTCCCAGCAAAACTGTGCAAATAACTTACAGAAACAGAGAAATGGCTGAAATGTTTTTAAAGTCAGACCTCAAATAATGTTAATAAAACATGTTTGTCTTGTGGAAAACTATACTGTATATTTTTTCAACGAGTTCAAGAGTTCAAATGATAACAGGCTAACAGTGCAGTGGTATGTTCATTTTTATAGAGCTGCGTGTTTTCCAATTTAATCACCTGTTATTCCTTCAGGGAGTTGAAAGAGGAATGTCCTTGCATGTCGCAGGTTGACACTTCAACACAGGCAGTGGACTAAGGAACAGCCAGGTCTAGTAGAACTAGCTAGCTGCTAGCTTATCAACTGTCCAGTAGCATTCTGCTGCGGGAGGTTGTTCTCTGTTTTGTCTGTTTCCCATATCCAAGATGTAATGTTGGAACGTAATCCACGGAGCTTGGATCATTAATGTCCATGCCAGATAATAAATGCTGATTACACACGTTTCTGCTTTGTGTCGGCGTGAAGTCCTGCCGCGAAGCGCTCATCATCCACCACATCTTCCTTCTTTTAGTCGCTTTACTCGACTTTCCTAGAGGGACTTGGTAAAACGAACAAGTCTCACCTTCTTCTTTTACTCGTTGAAGTTGCCTGGAACAATTATAAACACAATAAAAGTCTTATTTCTCCACCGCGACCGTTGCCAGTAATGACAACACTCCAGTTGTGTGCCCTAGCTTCCGGTTGAGTCTCGAAAAATGCGAGTGCGCATGCGCAATGACGTCAACTGGTAAAAGGTCTATTGCGAGGTGCTTTCAGCCTGATATGTTTCCCATCCAAAGCACCGCAGCACAGAGGGAAGTTCCATATGTGTGAAGTCCTGCCGCGAAGCGCTCATCATCCACCACATCTTCCTTCTTTTAGTCGCTTTACTCGACTTTCCTAGAGGGACTTGGTAAAACGAACAAGTCTCACCTTCTTCTTTTACTCGTTGAAGTTGCCTGGAACAATTATAAACACAATAAAAGTCTTATTTCTCCACCGCGACCGTTGCCAGTAATGACAACACTCCAGTTGCGTGCCCTAGCTTCCGGTTGAGTCTCGAAAAATGCGAGTGCGCATGCGCAATGACGTCAACTGGTAAAAGGTCTATTGCGAGGTGCTTTCAGCCTGATATGTTTCCCATCCAAAGCACCGCAGCACAGAGGGAAGTTCCATATGTCCTCAAACTCCTTTGAAATGGACCTCCAATCATCCACTGTAGGTACAGCCATGAACTCCTCCACTAGACAGTCCCAGATAGCGGTCGCCACATCAGGAACAATGGTGGCAACAGTGGAAATTCCCACACGAAAGCTGCTTGCTATGGTCCTGTATGAGTCGCCGGTAGCAAAAAACCTGCATAGAGAAAGAGTCATTACAATTACATATATGACATTCAACGTACAAGATGTGTAATGCACATAATAGAACCGAAACACACACACACACCTCAACGTACAACATCTGTTATGCACATAAAATAACCTACACACACACACACCTCTATATGTATACACACATTATTATGTGTGGCAAACATCACTCAAATAGACACAATACAGTGTATATATCCAATGTACTTATATACACACGCTTATATAAAAAGAAGAATATGTATTTATGTATATATGTTATATATGTTATATATATGATTTATATATATATATATATATATA
>JBBPBX010020337.1:0-20046 GCA_038048925.1 Garcialebias charrua | reverse complement strand
ATGGGAAACATACACAGATGACAAAAATGGACATTATTACTATTATTATTATTATTATGTGTGTGTGTGTGTGTGTGTGTGTGTGTGTGCGTGCGTGCGTGCGTGCGTGCGTGTGTGTGTGTGTGTTGAAGTAACATTGTCTTTGATGTTCATGTGTTTCAGTGGTTCCTGCCTCTGTTTAGAGCTGATTAAGAAGAAGAAGCTCTTCAAGACTGAAGGCCTGATGTGGACCAGCAGGACCCAGAGCCTCTTATCATAGAGACCAGTCTAGTGACCAACTTAAAAATGGAGGAGACCGATATCAGGTTTTTTGATCACTACAGTTTCTTTAAAGAGTGAGGAGGATTAAAAAAAAAACTTACCAGGCAGGAATCCAGATTTAAAGACCCACAAAGGCAGTTCCAGCTCTTCAAATACTGACGTTAACGAGGACGATGAAGAGGATGGGGAAATGACCAATCCTGACACTCTGCTAAAGAACTCCTCAGACTCTGAATCAGAACGTGAAGACAGTATGAAAGACTGGAAGGAGAGCAGGGCTCCTGAATCAGAGGTAAAAACTGTCAACAAATCTTTGAGCTGCTCTGAGTGTGGTAAGCAGTATGTCAGTAACCAGACTCTTCAACGACACATGACAAGTCATTCAGGAGTGAAGTCTTCAAGCTGTCTGCTTAATAAGAAATGTGTTGGAAAGAAGAAAAATGTAGAGTCACACAGGAAAGTCCAGGAGAGGCCAAAATCAATAAGCTGTGATGACTGTGGTAAAAGATTTACTTTCAAATCAAATTTAATGTTACACATGAGAGTCCACACAGGAGACAAGCCATTTCCTTGTGAACTTTGTGGACAAAGATTTAGTCAGAAGACACATTTAAACTCACACATGAGAGTCCACACAGGAGACAAGCCGTTTCCTTGTGAACTTTGTGAACAAAGATTTAGCCATAAGACACATTTAAACTCACACATGAGAGTCCACACAGGAGAGAAGCCGTTTCCTTGTGAACTTTGTGAACAAAGATTTAGTCGGAAGGACCATTTAACCAGACACATTAGAGTCCACACAAGAGACAAGCTGTTTCCTTGTGAACTTTGTGGACAAAGATTTAGTCAGAAGGACCGTTTAAACTCACACATGAGAGTCCACACAGGAGACAAGCCATTTCCTTGTGAACTTTGTGAACAAAGATTTAGTCAGAAGGACCATTTAAACTCACACATGAGAGTCCACACAGGAGACAAGCCATTTCCTTGTGAACTTTGTGGGCAAAGATTTAGTCAGAAGGCAAGTTTAAACTCACACATGAGAGTCCACACAGGAGACAAGCCATTTCCTTGTGAACTTTGTGGACAAAGGTTTAGTCATAAGGCAAGTTTAAACACACACATGAGAGTCCACACAGGAGAAAAGCCGTTTCCTTGTGAACTTTGTGGACAAAGATTTAGTCGGAAGGCAAGTTTAAACTCACACATGAGAGTTCACACAGGAGAAAAGCCATTTTCTTGTGAACTTTGTGGACAAAGATTTAGTCATAAGACAAGTTTAAACAAACACCTGAGAGTCCACACAGGAGACAAGCCGTTTACTTGTGAACTTTGCGGACAAAGATTTAGTCGGAAGGACCATTTAAACAAACACATGAGAGTCCACACAGGCTTGAAAACTTCTGACAGAAAATATTAAAATAACTATTATAGGCTATAGGGTTGTACATCTCTGTGTGACAGACGATTCGATTCACATCTAGATACAAAGGTTACGATTCGATTCAAAAACGATTTATTTTAAAAACGGAACGATTCGATTCAGTGTAAAAGCGATTCGGTTCGATTCGATTAAACTTCAAATAATTCTACGTTTTAACATTTGTTGATGTACCGGTAGACAAATATTTCATTATGAAAGAAAAAGGACCATTTCTATAAATGTGACATTCTTAGAGCATTTTTAAATTTGTAAAAGTTGTTACGACCCGAAGGCACGTAGCACACAAGGACACCAGACACAGAAAGGATGTTAAAAAAAACAATGTTTATTTTAGGCTCTCTGGAGTCTGTGTCCTAAAAAAAAAGGTGATTAAAGAAAAAAGTGGCACTTCTCAAAAAGCAGCTTCTTTAATACAAAAAACTCAAAGTCCAGCAGGACACTCACGGCTCTTGGTTTTCATCACCCAGCAGGTCTCCACATCAGAGGGATTCAGCCTCAGAGGGATTCAGCCTCCTCCTCTCCAAAACACAGCAGCCGGTCACAACGGAAGGTTTCAGCTTCCTCTTCTTAAATACGCAGCAGGTCTTCACAACAGCTATCTCCTCTTCACACATGCAGCAGGTCACTCTTCAGCTTCTTAGACAGCAGCAGGTATTCACAACGGAAGGTTTCAGCTTCCTTTTCATACGGTTCATCAAACGGCCTCCTCAAGTGGGTTAAACCACAACATCAAACGGCCACCTCAAATGGCTCCAAACGGCTCACAAACGGCCTCCTCAAATGGCTCCAAACAGCTCATCAAACGGCCACCTCAAATGGCTCCAAACGGCTCGTCAAACGGCCTCCTCATGTGGTTTCAACCACATCATCAAACAGCCTCCTATGGCTTCATGGCTCCTCATCACACTGCTGCTGCTGCTTTTGCTGCTGTTACTGCTACAGACCTCTGTTCAGCTTCTGCTGCTGCTGCTTCATCATCAGGTCTGCTGTTCCCTCATCAGGCCTGATGCTCCTTCATGCCAGACTGCTGCAGCTGCTTGGATCAGCTGCTCATTCATCAGCGTCTGGTTCTGGGGCTGCTGGAACCTCAGCTCCTCATGCAGCATGGATCTCCTCCTGCTGCCACTCTCACTTGGAACTCCTCTGCTTGCTGGAACCCCTACTTGGAACCTAATAAAGGGAGAGAGAGCAACTACCTCCACCTACAGCTAATGAGCACCAGCTGCAATCAATTAAGTCTCATACAGCCCCTAAACAGCTCATGCACAACCTCTAAAGAGCTCATGCCTCTGCTCAAAATCTTTAAACAAAAAACTTCAAAAAAACCTTTAAACAATTTTGATCTCTTACTAAAATAAATTACATGCCTGGGGCATGTAACACCCCCCCACATAAGAATTTACATGGGAGATGCAGCCATACACCACCATGCTCATCACCCATGTAAATGAAACCAAAAAAATCTTAACATCTATACTCAACACTAACAACAAGCAAAAAAAAAACACACATCACACACAACTAACAGTTGCCTTCAGAATACCTGAAACCCAAAAAGGCGTCGCCGGTCAGGTTGTACATCACAAGGCCTCCTTTTAGCTGCACACTCACCAACATTCAGTTTAGTGATGTCAGACTGAAGATCAGGGTTTTTTCCAACAACCAGAGGGAAATTGTCCGCCTCTGTGTTATCAGTTCCATCACTTGACAGTAACATCATTGTAGCTGTACCAGCACTGTCATCAGGCACCCTGCAGACAAAGCATTGAGAGTTAACACCACAATCACTGTCTACATGTTCAACAAATGGTTCCATCAGATCATCTCCCACAGACAGCAAACTATCATTTTCTACTGCTGATTCAGCTAAAGGTTCCACAACGTCCAGCATCACACTCACAACCTCCTGTGAACATGATGAAAAAGTACACAGAGGAGCAGGATGGACAGTCAGGCTTGGCTCCTCTGCTACAGTGTTCTCTAGGATGTCTCCTGATTCAGAGGAAAACAAAAAACAGTCACTCAGATCAATGTCATCATCATCATCATCATC
Source organism: Garcialebias charrua (assembly GCA_038048925.1). Lineage (NCBI taxonomy): Eukaryota > Metazoa > Chordata > Actinopteri > Cyprinodontiformes > Rivulidae > Garcialebias > Garcialebias charrua. The sequence continues at coordinate 16,285 of JBBPBX010020337.1, read as the reverse complement.
ATCATTTCTGCATTGCATGTCCACCAGTGGTGACACCTCTGGAGTGACCAAATCCAAATCCACAGTTAAGTCATTCTCAAGTTTTTTTGTTTGCTCAAGTTTTTCACTTTTCTTTAGTTCAGGCTTTACAAGTTTAGGGTTCTCAAGTTCAGGTTTCACATGTTTAGGGTTCTCAAGTTTAGGGTTCTCGAGTTTAGGTTCAGGGTTCTCAGCAACAAAAAAACTAGAGCAAAGTCCCAACTCAGCTTCTCCAGAACTCAACAGTGGGCGAATCCTCACTTCACACAACGGGACATGTTCAACACCTAGCTCTAACTCTCTCTGATAATTCTTATTTTGCAGTTCTAATTTTCGTTGCTTAAATTTAATCTCCATCTCTCTCAGAGCAGTTTGTTGCTCTAACTCTGCTTTCCTCACGACTGCTTCAGCCTTAGCTTTTCTGGCATCGAATTCCATTCGACGTATTTTTAACTCTAATTCCTTTAAACGAATCTCAGCATCGAACCCCATTGTTTAAAAAAAAACTGTGTTAAACAGCTCACCACCAGAAAGACCTACACTGAACGTTTCAAAAAGAGCCAGCTGACAACGAACACACAATTCGCACCACAAAGTCAGCTCAAAAATGCAAAAAAACAGCTCCAAAAACAGCTCCAAAAACAGCACATGAGACAAGCTCCCATTATAATTTACCAAAAATTAGGGGGGAGAAAAAAAAATAGATTGTGAAATGTCGTTCTCGTTCAAATCCTAGATGAGGCGTTCATTATATTTTCATCAAAAATTAGAGGAGAAAAAAAAATAATAGCTTATTAGTCAATTAGTCCAATCCCGGACGAGGGCCCATTATATGTTACGACCCGAAGGCACGTAGCACACAAGGACACCAGACACAGAAAGGATGTTAAAAAAAACAATGTTTATTTTAGGCTCTCTGGAGTCTGTGTCCTAAAAAAAAAGGTGATTAAAGAAAAAAGTGGCACTTCTCAAAAAGCAGCTTCTTTAATACAAAAAACTCAAAGTCCAGCAGGACACTCACGGCTCTTGGTTTTCATCACCCAGCAGGTCTCCACATCAGAGGGATTCAGCCTCAGAGGGATTCAGCCTCCTCCTCTCCAAAACACAGCAGCCGGTCACAACGGAAGGTTTCAGCTTCCTCTTCTTAAATACGCAGCAGGTCTTCACAACAGCTATCTCCTCTTCACACATGCAGCAGGTCACTCTTCAGCTTCTTAGACAGCAGCAGGTATTCACAACGGAAGGTTTCAGCTTCCTTTTCATACGGTTCATCAAACGGCCTCCTCAAGTGGGTTAAACCACAACATCAAACGGCCACCTCAAATGGCTCCAAACGGCTCACAAACGGCCTCCTCAAATGGCTCCAAACAGCTCATCAAACGGCCACCTCAAATGGCTCCAAACGGCTCGTCAAACGGCCTCCTCATGTGGTTTCAACCACATCATCAAACAGCCTCCTATGGCTTCATGGCTCCTCATCACACTGCTGCTGCTGCTTTTGCTGCTGTTACTGCTACAGACCTCTGTTCAGCTTCTGCTGCTGCTGCTTCATCATCAGGTCTGCTGTTCCCTCATCAGGCCTGATGCTCCTTCATGCCAGACTGCTGCAGCTGCTTGGATCAGCTGCTCATTCATCAGCGTCTGGTTCTGGGGCTGCTGGAACCTCAGCTCCTCATGCAGCATGGATCTCCTCCTGCTGCCACTCTCACTTGGAACTCCTCTGCTTGCTGGAACCCCTACTTGGAACCTAATAAAGGGAGAGAGAGCAACTACCTCCACCTACAGCTAATGAGCACCAGCTGCAATCAATTAAGTCTCATACAGCCCCTAAACAGCTCATGCACAACCTCTAAAGAGCTCATGCCTCTGCTCAAAATCTTTAAACAAAAAACTTCAAAAAAACCTTTAAACAATTTTGATCTCTTACTAAAATAAATTACATGCCTGGGGCATGTAACAAAAGTCCACATATATCATATCTAAAAGGGTGCTGTAAAGCACTGGTAAAAATAAAGTAAAAAGCCAAACAAAAGAATCACATGTTAAATGTGTTAATTTTTAAACATGGACCTAAAGACCAGCTAAAAGAAAATTTCCTACAGAAAATACAGAAAAAAATATAAAGGCACAAATGGTTACAGCAGCATGTAATAAAATAAAAATCACTAGGAAAAAAAAAACAGGAATAAGCTAACACAAAGCTCCTGTGCAATAACCCGCTGTGCAAATAACCTGTCACACAACCTGTAGTTTGGTAGTTATGTGCAATATAGATCATGTGCATTTTAGCTTATATTTCATTACTACCTTGAAATAGTTATTAACACAAATTCATCCTGCTTCACCGTTAAAATTCTACCATTTTGTTGTTTACTATTTTTCTCTTCAAAAGTCAAAACTGCAATATGTACAGGACATACACAGGATTGAAATTGCATTTCTCTCAGTCCCTCGGTGCAACAGTAACCATTTAAACACTAAAACACTAAACATTTAATAAACATAAGCATAAAATGAGATAATAAAAGTGTAATACAGTACTGTCCTGAGTTTTTGCATAGTAGTATGAAAGTATGAAAAGTTACACCAACACTAAACATTTAATAAACATAAGCATAAAATGAAATAATAAAAAGTGTAATACTGTCCTGACTCCTGAGTTTTTTGCATAGTAGTATAAAAGTGTAAAAAGTATATCTATAAAATAAAATGAAAGTTCTGGCATTGACATTTGTAATAGAGTGACAAAGCAGCATATGACTAATTCTGATGACTGATTCTTCAGAAACTTTGTAAATATTATAATTATTGTTTCACTTTTTGGTAGTTTATTTTGTACCCTTATTGCATGCTTTAGTATTTCCTGTTTGCTTGTTGTTTGTTTTTTAGCAAGTCAAAATCGTTTTTTCTCATCCTGAGCATTTCATTGTACTAAGTTAACCCTGTGTTAACCTGCATATGACAAATAAACACTTGAACTTAATAATACAAAACATAATGCAAGAACAGTACGCCTAACAACAGCAGCACGAACATGCGTTTGTGTGAGCAGGTGGGCACGGATTAATATAAAAACATGTCATAAAAACAGCAGCATGAGATCATATCAGCAGCATGAATAATCAGCAGCACATATCAACAGTCAAAGTGCAGATTACATGTATAAAAGAAATCAAACTGCAGCTTTTTGACCTGGGGAGGTCTGAACAAAAGTGATGTCCTGCATTTCTACATTCAAATGTGTCAGGTTAAATCTGCAATCAAACACAGTGAAAGAGTTCACTTCTTTATGTTTGTGCTGCTTAGTTACATATATTTTTATTCATCAAAATCATCCTCATCTTTTTTTTGCGGCAGATTTTTCTTAAGGAAAATCAGCTGATCCACATGCTCATGTTTGAGTAGACTGTGTTTAGTGGAAACAATATCTCCTGCAGTGCTGAAAACTCTCTCAGACGCCACACTGAGATACATTTTAGCCATAGATGACAGCAGTGGCAAGTCCTGCTGCTCTTTCCACCACTGTAGTAGGTTTTTGTCAGGGGCAAAGGATCATGCTCTCTGCACCTCTTGACTTCTTCACTGGCCTGGTCCCTCACAGATCTAGCTGCCATCCTTACTTCAAAGTCTCCCAACAGCTCGTCCAGCGCTGACATTTTCTTCTTTTTACAAGGTGGTTCATCATCTGAAATAGAAAACATGCACCATATATTACTGGTTATGTTAGCCATGAAGTTGTTGTTTTTTAACTGACTTAACCATTTTATGTAAAAATCTTCATCTGATACCCTGATGCATGCTCAATAATCCAGGTAGAAAAATCTAAAAAAAGCTAAGTCTGGTCCTCTGGACATTCAAAAAAAAAAAAACTGTAGAAACGTTTCTACAGTTGTGCATGCAGATCCTCTCATTATAGTGAATGTGTTTTATGCTGATACAATGAATGCAGCACAAGTTTAAGACAAAGTAAGCTCGTTCTTGATCACAAGTTATAAAACACAAACCTTTATGCTCATCTTGGGTCTGGGGTGTATCATTGCAGACGTCCGGATCTCCAGTTGGTTCAGTCTGGCATGGATCAGTCTGCACTGGACCTCTCTGAACTGAATCCCCCGTTACCTACAAATAAAACATGACATTACACTTAGTGTACAGTATGGTTAAATGCAGACATTACATTTAGTGTACAGTATGGTTAAATGCAGTGCAAACAATCAAAAAACAGTAGGCAGAATAACAACAACAACAAAACACAGCAGACTATAACTGAATGCACTGTACTGTAATATGTATTTTGACAGAGTGTTGGGGGATTTACCTTGTGATGCAGGGATGTTTCTTCTGCTGATAGGCTTGTGAATGTCCTCTCTGCATCATGGCTGCTGAGGAAGGGCAGGGACTTAAAACGAGGGTCTAGAGCTGCTGCAGTGTGGAAGAGATCTTCAAGGCCTGTGTAGCGTTTCTCCAAGTCATTCTTGAACGCCTGCTTCATCTCTCTGATTAACACTGAGTCTTCAGCTGATGGTTCAAAGTTCTTTTTAAGCTTTGCTTTTACAGGAAGAATCATAGAGAGTGTGGGTGGCTTGTCTTCAGACATGCTGGTGGTCACAAGTTTGACCGGTGCCATCAGTTTCACAATATCTTAATAATAATAATAATAAATTCAATTTATAACGCACTTTTCATTACTGAAAATCTCAAAGTGCTACACATATATTAGCCTGGCCCTCGCCATTCCTACGCAGCTCCGCTCAATTCTCATTTCCCTTCACTGCTGGGTCTGGCATTTCTCCCATCCACAAGGATGTCTCCGGTAGGTTTTGACCGGACCAATCAGAGAACAGAAGGCGGAGTTTTGAACGACGTCGACTGACGTCGTCATTCAAAATGGCTGCCGCCACGAAGGAATTTTCAATAAAACAAGGTAAAAAACTATTATTTCTCTGCTGAGAAAAAATAGATTTCATAGCTGACGTTATATCAGAAGTGTTCCTGAGCAATCAGAGAGCAGAAGGCGGAGTTTTGAACGATGTCGACTGACGTCGTCATTCAAAATGGCTGCCGCCACGAACGAATTTTCATCAAAACAAGGTAAAAAACTATTATTTCTCTGCTGAGAAAAAATATAGTTCATAGCTGACGTTATATCAGAAGTGTTCCTGAGCTTAACAGTTCCTAAATCAATTCACGAAATGGTCAAATCTGCTGGATATTAAATAGTTTCGGTTTGATATTTTCCAAACAGCCTCGGGTGCGCTACGAAAATAAATGATAAAAAATCGAATTTTATCTCAAATGTTTCATCTAGGCCAACAGTCAGTAAATTAAAGACATATAATTACACACTGGTGGCAGAAAAAATATCCACCGAGTGGTTTCTGAGCAATTTATCTGATAGCCTGGACCTCGTCAGGCTAAACTAACAAAACTCTGCCTCCTGTTCTCTGATTGGTCCATTCAAAAATCTCCAGGAGAAATCGTTGTCTATGGCAGAGATGCCAGACCCTAGTCCAAAGCGAAGTGAAGGACATGGGTCTGGTATCAACCAGGCTACACATATATTGAATGCTACACACATTCATAAACCGGTAGCGGCAGACTACCATGCAAGGTGCTTTCCAGTCCTACCGGGAGCAACTCAGGGTTAAGTGTCTTGCCCAAGGACACAACGACAAATGGTGCAGGTCCCGGGAGTCGAACCGCCAACTTTCCGATCGGGAGACGACTGCCCTTACCACTACGCCACGGCCGCCCCTTGAATGTCACGGAAGTCTTTCTCCTTGAGAGTATTCACCTCTTCTCCTTTTCTGAGGTCACTGGACATGAGTGCTGCAGAAGTCGGAGGATGTTGTTCAAAAAAGCGTTCAAGCATGTCATGAGAGCTATTCCACCGCGTGGATACATCTTGGATGAGTTTGTGGGAAGGCAAAGCCAGTTGTTTCTGTTTATCTTGAAGGATTTCTGCTGCTCTCACACTATGATGAAAAAAGGCAACCGCTGTCCTCACTCTTCCCAGCAACCTTGCTACTGTGTCAACTTTAAAGGCTTTCTGTGTGGCGAGATTAATAGTGTGCAAAGCACATGAGGTGAGGGCTCATCTCTGCTTCCACTCCAGCTAATACCATGTTTGTGGCATTGTCTGTCACCAGGGCTGGATCTTTATCAAGAAGGTTCCAGTCAACACATGCCTGTTTTAGTAGAGCACCAATATTTTTCCCAGTGTGGGATCCTTTGAATGCCCTGGTTTGCAGCACGTGCACATTTAATTTCCAGTCTGGAGAGATGTAGTGGACAGTGATGGTCACATAAGACTCAGTGGAGCATGACGTCCAGGCATCAGTTGTAACAGCAACTCGTTCTGCACGTGCCAATTCTTTTTCAACATGGCTCTTCACTTGGGCATACAAAGCTGGCATGCACGTGTTTGTGATGTGCTGCCGGGATGGAATCTTATATCTGGGCTCTAACGTGTGAATCAAGTCCTGAAATCCTTCCCCCTCCACTATATTATACGGACACAAGCCCTTAGCGATAAAACGCGTTATTGATGCTGTTATAGCCTTAGCTCGTGCTGAACTATCACCGAGTTGCCCGTAAAATTGAGTGATAACGTTACCCGTCGCTTTCTGTGATGCAGCTGCACGCTCCTGCTCGTTGTTATGAGGCTTGAGCAGTTCGCCATATTCCTCTCTGTGTTTCCTTGTTGCATGTTGGTCGAGGTTTGTCGTGCTACCAGTGTACTTCAGAGGGGCTCTGCATAGCTTACAAATAGCGTGGCTTTTGTCGAGTTTTCCATCCTTCTTGTAAAACCCGAAAACGTTCCACACTTTAGATTTTTGTCTGGCTGATGTGTTGAAAATCATTTGCGGTGACTCGCTAGTGCTGCTGCTACTAACCTCCATGCTCATCGTCTTGGTGAGCTACGGCGCATGCGTGAGAATAGCTTCGCGGACATTCCCAACTCTCGCGTTGTTTTAGAAACACATTGTAAACCCAGCAAGTCTTGCGATACCCGGTCCGTGTCTCTTCAACCGGTTCATCTCTGGATTTGTGGCTGGTTGCTGTCGGTTTACATGGCTGCTACTGATGCAAACACATCGCTAGCTTGTAAAACCGGATATCCGGTCGAATCGGTTTATCTATAACAAGCCTATGGAATACTGGCAAAAACCAATGCAGATATGTTCCTGTTACTGATTTTCTACATCTACCTTATAATGTTTTGATATTTTAACATTTTGTTTTAATTTGTTTTAAAAAAAAAAATCTGTATTTCTCTCTTATGTTTGTCTATTGTTGATTGTTTAAGGAAATTTCTACTGTTGCTATTGTCGTCATTCTTTAGTTTGTAGACAGGTCTCTCTTGTAAATGAGTCCTCGAGGCTCAATGAGATTAACCTGACGAAATAAAGGTTGAATGAAAAAAATCTTGAATATCTGCTAACTTGAGTACTATGTAGTTTTGGGGATTTGGATAAGCTAAATTGTTATTTGGTGTATGAAAAATGTAAAGCAATGATCAAATATGAACTACAAATCAGTTTTCACATTGATTCTGTTGATTTTGTTTTCTTACTTTGCCTGAATTATTACCAATCATGTAGTTTTTATGTTGAAATACTTTTAGCAACAAGAAAAATCAAAAATTATAATTCATAACATAACAACCATCATAATGAGCAAGTTGATTTTCAGTGATAAAATTTATACAGGATGACACTGAAACTGTAATGTTGTTGTTAAATAAGGTTAAATTGGATAAATTTGTTGAAAAACAATATTTTAACCAACAGTCAATATCAAAGTCAAGTCAAAAGTCAAAGTCAACTTTATTGTCAGAACTGCAATATGTACAATATGGGTTTAGAGCTAAGAATTCCACATCTATGGCTCTCATGGAATTAATTGAAAAAGTAACAACTGCTGTTGATCATAAACAATACTGTGTTGGTGTGTTTGTTGATTTAAAAAAAGCATTTGATACTGTCAATCACACTATACTCCTTGATAAGTTACATAGGTATGGTATTAGAGGATTGGGGCTGCAATGGATATGTAGTTACTTGAGGGAAAGGTCACAGTTTGTTCAGATGGATGATGTGAAATCTGATCACAGCATTATTACATGCGGAGTTCCTCAAGGATCGGTGTTGGGACCTAAGTTGTTTATTCTGTATATAAATGATTTGGTAAAGGTGTCTGGTCTCCTTAAATGCATTTTATTTGCTGATGATACCACATTTTTTAGTTTTGGTGAAAGTATCGAACAGACAATGGAATTAATGATGACTGAACTTGATAAAGTTCAGTTCTGGTTTAAACTTAATAAACTATCATTGAATTTAGATAAAACTAGTTATAATATATTTAGTAATAAAAATAAATCTATTGATGTTTCATTTAAAATTGATGGCTTTGAGATTTATAGAGTTCATGAGGTGAAATTCTTGGGTGTCATAATTGATGACAAGTTGTCTTGGAAACAACACATAAGTTCTGTTAAGATGAAAATATCTAAATCTATTGCAATATTTTATAGAGTTAGGTAGTCAGGATGGCTCCCTCTGCTGGTCCTTCATGTAATATGTTCAGTTTGCCCCTGTGTCTTAGAAACTGTTTTGGCTCCCTCTGCTGGTCCTTCATGTAAGATGTTCAGTTTGCTCCTGTGTTTGCTCCTGTGTCTGGATAATGTGTTTGATTGAATGAAAAGGCACTTTATTTGTTGTATAATGCAATTATTGTTCCACATTTGGTTTGGGGGTGGCCGTGGCACAGTGGTAATGGCAGTCGACCCCCGATCGGAAGGTTGGAGGTTCGAATCCCGCGTCCGCCCACCATGTGTCGTTGTGTCCCTGGGCAAGACACTTAAGCCCCCAGTATACTGTTCTTTGTGCCCAGCGCCGCTGGACTGGCGTGTGCAGCGCACAGGCAGTTCATATTATAGTTCTGTGCAAGCGCAGCTCTCTGAGTGCAGGCTCCAGCAGCTGCAGCCGGGCGGAGCAGGACAAATTGAAGTCGCTGATTGGTCATTTGCTGACACGCGAGGCAGTTTATCAACGCGCGCGCGTAGGCGTACTAAAATCTGACCTTGGCGCGTTCACGCCCGTGATCAAAGGCTTTTGCCGCGGCGCTCCCACGGCGCCGAGCGGCGTGAGGCAAAAGAAACAGGTATATTGGGGCCTTCAACCCTGAGTTGCTCCCGGTAGGTCTGGATGGCGCCTTGCAAGGCAGGCTACCACTACCGGTGTATGAATGTCTGAATGAATGGGTGGATGACTGGTATTGTAAAGCACTTTGGGGCTCCTCACAGGGGGCTGGAAAGCGCTATATAAATATGCTCCATTTACCATTTATTGTGTTGGTGTTTGGGGAAAGGCGTGTAAATCAATTACAAAGCCTATTTTTGTTTTGCAGAAAAGAGTTGTTAGAATTATTACTAGAAAACATTATCGTCATCCATCAAGTATATTATTTTATAATACGAAATTGCTGAAGTTCTATGATTTGGTGGATTATAATATTTTGTCTATGATGTATAGAGCACACACAAATACACTGCCTTCGAATATCCAAATACTGTATTTTTTGTTAAACGATTAAGTAGTTATAATCTTAAGGGCACAGACATGTTTGTGAAGCCTAAGTATAGAACTAGTTTGAAGGGAAGGTCTACCTAGCCTGGTTAAAACCAGACCCTTTTCCTTCACTTCGCTTCGTACTAGGGTCTGGACTTTCTCCATTTTAAAACGATTCTTGCTGGAGGCGTTGGCCTCTGCTGAGGAACAAAACCATTGGATATTTTGAACAGGGAAAGCATTCTGCTCCCTCCCCTCAGAGCCATATATGGCTGCTCCCCCGTGGTCTGGTGAACTTGACAACTGCTCCGCCTCCTACAGCTTTTCTCTCGCTGCCGCGCTGCATATTTTGTGTTTATATGTTAATAAAACGTTTAAATAAAATAAAATAAAACCATGGATCGCTGGTCCAGCTCACCAGAAGACCAGAAAATCTGATGGTACTCGGGCAGCAACGTAAAACCCGAGTTTAATTCTCGTGACAACCTCAGCCATTTCCTTGTTCATTTCACTCAGCGGAGGGAGAGAAGGAGGAGGAGAGAGTGAGCGATCACTTGACTTTTGGCCAAAAAAACAAAAGAAAACTCCAGATAAGGGATTAAGAAGGGGAAATTAATAAATTTGTGTCACATATAAAACAGTCCTGCATCGCTTTGCATCGCTTTGAATGAGAACATGCCGCTGCTCGCTGACTGCGCGCTGGCAGAACCCTTTTATAGGGCTCTGCGCGCTGGGACAGGTGGGGGTGTGGGTTAGGGTCCAAAACTCCGCCCCTTCTGTTCTCTGATTGGTCCGGTCAAAAATCTACCGGAGAAATCGTTGTCACTGGGAGAAATCCCAGACTGTGCAGTGAAGGGAAATGATAATTGAGCGGAGCTGTGCAGGAAGGCGAGGGCCAGGCTAAGGTTTACCATAATTCAGGGCGTTGGGTTGTGGAATGAATTGGAAACTGATGTTAAAGCTCCACTGACATCATCTTTTAACTTTCCAAAAAATGGCACAACATATATATATTAAGATTGACCTCTGACCGTTTTTGCTAAAATAATGTGAAATGAATGAAAATTCCTCTCAAAAATAGTTTAAAATTAGCGCCATTTTTTTAACACGATAAATAGGGATTTCCCCGTCGCAGGATGATGACGTCAGAACAAGACGCGCGTCAACTACGCACCTTGTTTACAATGGACAAGATACAAACGCGATCCGTCCAATTTAGCCATTTAAAACTATATTTTAGCGGTTTGTCTTCAGAGAAGCCAAAGTTACTTCCAGGAAACAGCAGGTTATAATGTTTTTCAGCTCCTGCTGGTGTTTGGAGACTTTCACTGAGGTGAGCAGCTGTGTGGAGTTACATGAGCTGCATGTGGACGAGGAATTCTACAACATGCACATCGTCTCCACTGCACTGAAATGGTAATATATTAGTTAATGTTTCTAATAATTATTCAACATTATTAGTTATTAGTTTGTGTACAAAACAATTTGCACAGGCTCCTGCAGCTGTTGATTATTTTGCTTCAATTTGTCAGCTTTGTTATTTAATCCAGTCAACATGTTTACAATATTTCATATTTATTTTTCTATTTAATTTGGACATCACTTGGTGTTATAGTGGTGTATCATTAAAATGATGGAAATACTGTACATGACATTAGTTTGACCCATTGTCTTAATATACAGTATACTGCATATAATATATACTGTGTGTGTCTGTGTGTTTTATCATCAATTCACAGAAATATCTTCACCTGAAGAGTGGACCCAGGTGGTGGAGAACAAACCTTGAAGAGAAACTAGACAGATGTCCTCTGCATCCAGACCTACAACACCTGGACATCAAGGAGGAGGAGGGTGTTGGAGTCTGAAGAAGTTCTGATTTTGCAGATTTACAGCTGTAAAGTGTCATTTTTAAGGAGCTGATGAAGTCAAACACCACTTGCTGATATTTTTTAAACTCAATTTTTTTTGATAATCTGTTCATATTAATGTTTCCCCATAGGTTTTCATATATTTGATAATATGGGATGGTTTTACTTTAATAAAATGTTTTTTTAACATTCACCAATTTTGTTTTTACTAAAGTACTTTCTGTGAGTTGTAGATGAACGAATGAAATTAAAACAGATACACAAATATTCTCACAAAGAATAACTCAACACTAACAGATAATATAGTGTACTACTGTAACTTTATTTACACATAACTACATAAACACTTGGTTCATTGTTATCCTTTTTTTTCAAACAATATGTTCATTTGAACTGTCAGAAAAAATATTAAATTTATATTTTCATTGATTCATTTTCATGTCAATGCTCTGGCAAGTTGTAGTATTTCTGTAGTATTTCTGGTGTAACGTTGTCGCGGTCACTCAAGCACCAGACGTTCTGCTTCAGCCAACGCTTTATTCAAGTACACAAAACAACAGGCCAGTAAACTCAGAGTCACTGTTTGGCCGTGACCCACGCCAGAACTCCTCAGCCTCACAACAGGTGCTTCCAGCTTCTTCACAGAACCGCCACCTGTGTCCACTCTTCAGGTGAAGATATTTCTGTGAATTGATGATAAAACACACAGACACACACAGTATATATTATATGCAGTATACTGTATATTAAGACAATGGGTCAAACTAATGTCATGTACAGTATTTCCATCATTTTAATGATACACCACTATAACACCAAGTGATGTCCAAATTAAATAGAAAAATAAATATGAAATATTGTAAACATGTTGACTGGATTAAATAACAAAGCTGACAAATTGAAGCAAAATAATCAACAGCTGCAGGAGCCTGTGCAAATTGTTTTGTACACAAACTAATAACTAATAATGTTGAATAATTATTAGAAACATTAACTAATATATTACCATTTCAGTGCAGTGGAGACGATGTGCATGTTGTAGAATTCCTCGTCCACATGCAGCTCATGTAACTCCACACAGCTGCTCACCTCAGTGAAAGTCTCCAAACACCAGCAGGAGCTGAAAAACATTATAACCTGCTGTTTACTGGAAGTAACTTTGGCTTCTCTGAAGACAAACCGCTAAAATATAGTTTTAAATGGCTAAATTGGACGGATCGCGTTTGTATCTTGTCCATTGTAAACAAGGTGCGTAGTTGACGCGCGTCTTGTTCTGACGTCATCATCCTGCGACGGGGAAATCCCTATTTATCGTGTTAAAAAAATGGCGCTAATTTTAAACTATTTTTGAGAGGAATTTTCATTCATTTCACATTATTTTAGCAAAAACGGTCAGAGGTCAATCTTAATATATATATATATGTTGTGCCATTTTTTGGAAAGTTAAAAGATGATGTCAGTGGAGCTTTAAAGAAGCTAAATCAATGCCAAAAGAATGGTCAAGAATGGTCAAGAATGCTAAAAGAATGGTCAAGGTTAAATTGTTAATATATATATATATATATATATATATATATATATATATATATATATATATATATATATATATATATATATATATATATATATATATATATATATATGTAACCTCATCAAATGGTGAATTCGTTCAGAATAAATCAGGTCTGCGTTGTGTTATTAAGGACCAGGAGACAGGATGAGGTGAAACGTTGTTTATCTGTACAGAACAGAATATGGACTGATCATAAATCAGGTTCATCACAGCGGGTACAGCACCTCATGCCCATCTCGTATGAACTGGCCAACTGCCGTATTTACAACATTAATATTAAACAGAAATACAAATAAATAAAATAATGTGTACCTGTACAGAACAGAATATGGACTGATCATAAATCAGGTTCATCACAGCGGGTACAGCACCTTATGAGGAAAATCATTTCATGTCAGCATCAAGCTAACATAATATTTTACTGGAGCGTTTAACTCAGTGGACCTACCTCATGCCCATCTCGTATGAACTGGCAATGAGATGTCTGTGTTCACAATATTTATAACCGCCAATCAGCCAGAGGGGGCGCTGTTTCACCCATTACACATGAACCTAAACTTGGAAGTAATGACAAGTGGAATTATATTCAATATTAACTATGTTACACTCCCTCCTGCTGAATTCCACTTGCCCCATTACAACAACCAAAACAAAACAACCAAATGAAAGCAAGTAAGAGAAAAAAAAAAACAGTACAGGCACATATACATAAATGGAATAAGACCACTATTCAATTGCACAGGAAACCAATATACAACCACCGTTTCCAAAATCGCTTGTGAGGTACAATCACATCAAATTCACAGTTACAAACACCCAGTCACTAGACTATCCTGAGAGGATCAGTATGAGAAAAGGTTGGCCAAACCCCATCTACATACATAAGGGAAAAAAAAAATATGCCCATTTACATATTTTGTTAATGTGTAACTGCAAACTCACCTCCCAAATAGCAAAACAAACATGAAATATGAAAATTGTTACAACACCTCTAGGTCAAAGTTGAAACAAATTAAACTGTAGTTTTTTTTCATATACAAGAACTTATCAGACTAATGCTGTTCTTTGGTGCATCATTTCAATAAATCTGGTCACTGGTCTCAACAACCGTCCAGCTCTAGATCTACGGTCAGTCGCACCATCAACTACTGTCACTGTAGTAGTTACTGTAGCAGGTATGTCAGTGAGAGTGTCAGTAACAGGAGCCGGAAATGTCTCTGGGCAAGCCGTCAGGACTGCTGAGCAACCAGAGTCTGCTGAACTGCTGTCCGTCAACGCAGGTCCTGTGGCTCCTTCCAGCACGGTGCCCTCCACCTGCTCAGCATCCTCCACATCTGTCTCACTGCCTGCTCCCAAAGGTAGGTCAGATACCCACGCTCTTGTTCTAAACTCTGCTGAGTCAGAAATAGCATCACTGATGGCTGACCTCCCAGCACTTGGGTCAAGTGAACTTGATGTTTGAGATAGTACAGCCTCCTCCTGGTCATCATGGTTGTCCTCAGGTAGAGGCAGAAAGTTTACTGGCATTATCAGATTGCGGTGGACCACTTTTACTTGGCCTGTAGTGGGATTCTGGATCCTGAAAGTGTGGTTCTCATCATCTTTTCCAATCACCACATACACCGTGCTATCCCAGCGGTCAGCAAGCTTCCTTTTTCCAGGTCCTCCTTTGTTGGCCAGCAGCACTCTGTCGTTCACTTCCACAAGTACACCACGTACTCTCCGGTTGTATAGCTCAGTGTGACGCTGGAGCTGTTTAGTTGCCGTTGACTGGGCTACAGCCATAGCTTCTCTCATGTCCTTTCGTAGTGACTCCACGTAGCGATCATAGTCCACCACCTCCGGATCACTGAGCACTGAACCAAAGATGACGTCCACCGGAAGACGTGGCACCCTTCCAAACATGAGCAGGAACGGAGCATATCCTGTCGTCTCATGCACGGTACAATTGTAGGCAAATGTCAGAGATTTCAGGGCCTCAGGCCAACGATGTTTAGCTCTTGGTGGCAATGCTCGAATCATGTTGCCTAGAGTCCGGTTCATTCTCTCACATGAGCCATTACCCATAGGGTGATAAGGTGTAGTGTGGGACTTTTGCACGCCTGCCACATTCAGTAACTCTGCAATAAGCAAACTCTCAAAAGTGGCCCCCTGATCGGAATGTAGTCGCTTGGGAAACCCATAGATGCTGAAATAATTGTTCCACAGCTGGTGTGCGACTGCTTTAGCTGACTGATTGGGGCACAAGAAAGCGTGTGCCATCTTTGTGAAGTGGTCAGTAGCTACTAACACATCCAGTGAACTGTTTGAAGAATCCTCAGCAGTCCAGAAATCAATACTGACAAGTTCAAGAGGTTCAGAGGTCCTTATGTTTTTCAAAGGAGCTCTGGCTTCTGGCTCTGGCGACTTGCTGACAACACATCGTCTGCAGTGTTGTACATACTCAGTAACATCACGCACTAGGCCAATCCAATAAAATCTCTGTCTCGTCAAGTACAGGGTCCGTTGCTGACCCTGATGACCAGCCTCATCGTGAACACCTTGTAACACCTTCTGGCGCAGTGAGCGTGGGACCACAAAAAGGTAGGACTTTTTCTTTGTGACAGGGTTTTTAGCTACCCGTTGCAGGACTCCATCTCTCAATACAAGCTTTTCCCAGCCTTTCAAAAGCTTGAGGACTTCTGATGACTCCTTGACACGTTCTCTTCTGGAAGGTCTCCACTTTCTCTCTACAAAGAACATCACCCTACTTAGAACTGGGTCATTTCTCTGTTTCTCCTGCAACACTTCAAGTGAGAGCACCTCAGAGTTGACCTGTGGGGTTGTTAGAACAGTCTGTGAGAACTGTGGCAGGAGAAGAGCATGCGGGTACACCACAGGACCACTCTCACTGCATCCCTGGAGCACAGCAGCAACCTCCAATGATGATACTGCTCCTGTCTTAACAACCGCCACACCCTGAGATATCTGTTGGTCACACTCAGCTACTTCAGGTGGGTTAGCTGACCAGCGAAACACCTCCTGGACTCCATTAGCACCAACCACTGCAGCCTCTGCCAGCAGCTTGTCATAAGGCACTCTCGTCAAACGGTGAGGCATACTAGGCTGTACGAAGGGCTCTCTGCTAAGGGCGTCAGCCACCACATTCTTTGATCCAGGAATGTACTTGATGTTGAACTGGAATGGCGCCAACTTAGCGATCCACCTCTGCTCACACGCGTCCAGCCGAGCCTTGGACAGGATGTAGG
>JBBPBX010020336.1:0-43479 GCA_038048925.1 Garcialebias charrua | reverse complement strand
CAGACCTCAAAGTTGGACATCTCGCCATGAAAAACGAAACGCTTACAGCTCTTACACGAAAACTGTCTAATACATCAAACCTTCAGTGATTGACCCACATCCGGTCCCCTGCAAAACTGTATGGTCAAATCATGACATCACTTAAGCCACGCCCCCTGACAACAGGAAGTGTAAAGTTTTACGTTGAACGGTCCATATCGGACCCCTGTTACCTAATCAGCGTGACATTGTATCCAGTCACCGAAGACATGTTGGTGTAACAAGCTTTCCAGCACTGTTCGTTTTGGGTGGAGCAAGTGGGCGTGGTGACGTGGCGAAGTAAGACGTAACGCCGTCACCATACGTTTGGTTCTAAACTCCACAGATTTGATCTGAGGAGTACCAAAATCATTATGATCGATCATTACCCACCCCTTGAACAGGTGTTTATGTTAATTAGCAAATAGCCTCCATAGCGCCCCCTAGATTATTCAAACTGTTGTATCTCAGTGATACATCATCCGATCTGAACCAGATTTATTGTGCATCATCAGTGAGCCCTTGTGGACACATTGATATGGTGGGCTAACATTTGACTCAAGTGCGCCCCCTACATTATTTCTATAGTTATATCTCAGTGATACATCATCCGATCTGAACCAGATTTATTGTGCATCATCAGTGAGCCCTTGTGGACACATTGATATGGTGGGCTAACATTTGACTCAAGTGCGCCCCCTACATTACTTCTATAGTTATATCTCAGTGATACATCATCCGATCTGAACCAGATTTATTGTGCATCATCAGTGAGCCCTTGTGGACACATTGATATGGTGGGCTAACATTTGACTCAAGTGCGCCCCCTACATTATTTCTATAGTTATATCTCAGTGATACATCATCCGATCTGAACCAGATTTATTGTGATTCATCAGTGAACACTTCTACACACATTGATAATGGTATGTAAATTTTTACTCCATAGCGCCCCCTGTATTATTACTACAGTTATATCTTAGTGATACATTATCCGATCTGCACGAGATTTATTGTGCTTTATCAGTGAACACTTCGACACACATTGATAATGGTATGTAAATTTTTACTCCATAGCGCCCCCTATATTATTACTACAGTTATATCTTAGTGATACATTATCCGATCTGCACGAGATTTATTATGCTTTATCAGTGAACACTTCGACACACATTGATAATGTTATGTACATTTTTACTCCATAGCGCCCCCTATATTATTACTACAGTTATATCTTAGTGATACATTATCTGATCTGCACGAGATTTATTGTGATTCATCAGGGAACACTTCTATACACATTGATAATGGTATGTAAATTTTTACTCCATAGCGCCCCCTATATTATTACTACAGTTATATCTTAGTTATACATTATCCGATCTGCACAAGATTTCACTTGATTTATTGTGATTCATCAGGGAACACTTCTACACACATTGATAATGGTATGTAAATATTTACTCCATAGCGCCCCCTATATTATTACTACAGTTATATCTTAGTGATACATTATCCGATCTGCACGAGATTTATTATGATTCATCAGTGAACACTTCTACACACATTGATAATGGTATGTTAATTTTTACTCCATAGCGCCCCCTGTATTATTACTACAGTTATATCTCAGTGATACATTATCCGATCTGCACGAGATTTATTGTGCTTTATCAGTGAACACTTCGACACACATTGATAATGGTATGTAAATTTTTACTCCATAGCGCCCCCTATATTATTACTACAGTTATATCTTAGTGATACATTATCCGATCTGCACGAGATTTATTGTGATTAATCAGTAAACACTTCTATACACATTGATAATGGTATGTAAATTTTTACTCCATAGCGCCCCCTATATTATTACTACAGTTATATCTTAGTGATACATTATCCAATCTGCACGAGATTTACTATGATTCATCAGTGAACACTTCTACACACATTGATAATGGTATGTAAATTTTTACTCCATAGCGCCCCCTGTATTATTACTACAGTTATATCTTAGTGATACATTATCCGATCTGCACGAGATTTATTGTGCTTTATCAGTGAACACTTCGACACACATTGATAATGGTATGTAAATTTTTACTCCATAGCGCCCCCTATATTATTACTACAGTTATATCTTAGTGATACATTATCCGATCTGAACCAGATTTATTGTGCGTGTGCACCCCTGGTGCGGAGTAGACACGAGAGACTTCGAAATGGCGACCGAGCGGACGAGCTGGAGCTCGCGCGGTCGCCTCAATAAGGTCCGAGCGGCGCTAAGCTGCTTCGGGCCTCAACGCCGCTTGCGGCTTTAATTAGGCCCGAAGCAGCGAAGCGCTGCAAGGACCTATTGTAATTGTAGTGTTTATTATTATTATTATTTTTTTTCTTCCCCCCAAAGAAGTGGCCTTTTGGAGGCTTTATCATATACGAAAACTCACCAAATTTGGCGGACTCGTCAGGACTGGTGAAAAATTACGTATTTTGGGGGCGTGGCAAAAATCGCCACAGAAACGGCTCAAGAGCGCCCCCTAGAAATATTCAAAATACCTTCCGCATGACCTTAGTTTGACGTAGAATCATGAAATTTGGTACACTTGTCCAACTCATCAAGATGTACAGAAAACCCTCTAGCACCAACGTTGTACAATAAATGGGAAGGCGGCCATTTTGGAACGATGACCAAATTTTCACCCCTTTTTGGCCGTTTACAGCCTCCGCATTTGAACGAACTCCTCCTATGAATTTCGCTCGATTTGTTTCAAACTTGGCCAGTTTCTTCATAAGGCACGGGGGAACAAACGATATCAAAATTGTGCGTTTTCATGAATGCTGAAGGGGCGGGGCCAGACGTCAAAGTTGGACATCTCGCCATGAAAAACGAAACGCTTACAGCTCTTACACGAAAAAAGTCTAATACATCAAATCTTCAGTTATTGACCCACATCTGGTCCCCCGCAAAACTGTATGGTCAAATCATGACATCACTTAAGCCACGCCCCCTGACAACAGGAAGTGTAAAGTTTTACGTTGAACGGTCCATATCGGACCCCTGTTACCTAATCAGCGTGGCATTATGTCCAGTGACCGAAGACATGTTGGTGTAACAAGCATTCCAATACTGTTCGTTTTTGGTGGAGCATGTGGGCGTGGCGACGTGGCGAAGTAAGACATAACGCCATCACCATACGTTTGGTTCTAAAATCCACAGATTTGATCCGAGGAGTACCAAAATAAGTATGATCGATCATTGCCCACCCCTTGAACAGGTGTTTATGCTAATTAGCAAATCGCTACAGAAACGGCTCAAGAGCGCCCCCTAGAAATATTCAAAATACCCTCCGCATTGACCTTAGTTTGACGTAGAATCATGAAATTTGGTACACTTGTCCAACTCACCAAGATGCACAGAAAACCCTCTGGCACCAATGTTGTACGATAAATGGTAAGGCGGCCATTTTGGAACGATGACCAAATTTTCACCCCTTTTTGGCCGTTTACAGCCTCTGCATTTCAACGAACTCCTCCTAGGGATTTCGCTCGATTTGATTCAAACTTGGCCAGTTTCTTTATAAGGCACGGGGGAACAAATGTTATCAAAACTGTGCGTTTTCATGCATGCTGAAGGGGCGGGGCCAGACCTCAAAGTTGGACATCTCGCCATGAAAAACGAAACGCTTACAGCTCTTACATGAAAACTGTCTAATACATCAAACCTTCAGTGATTGACCCACATCCGGTCCCCTGCAAAACTGTATGGTCAAATCATGACATCACTTAAGCCACGCCCCCTGACAACAGGAAGTGTAAAGTTTTACATTGAACGGTCCATATCGGACCCCTGTTACCTAATCAGCGTGGCATTGTGTCCAGTGACCGAAGACATGTTGGTGTAACAAGCATTCCAATACTGTTCGTTTTTGGTGGAGCATGTGGGCGTGGCGACGTGGCGAAGTAAGACATAACGCCATCACCATACGTTTGGTTTTAAAATCCACAGATTTGATCCGAGGAGTACCAAAATCAGTATGATCGATCATTCCCCACTGCTTGGACAGGTGTCTATGCTAATTAGCATATAGACTCCATAGCGCCCCCTAGATTATTCAAACTGTTATATCTCAGTGATACATCATCCGATCTGAACCAGATTTATTGTGCATCATCAGTGAGCCCTTGTGGACACATTGATAAGGTGGGCTAACATTTGACTCAAGTGCGCCCCCTACATTACTTCTATAGTTATATCTCAGTGATACATCATCCGATCTGAACCAGATTTATTGTGCATCATCAGTGAGACCTTGTGGACACATTGATATTGTGGTTCAACATATGACTCCAGAGCGCCCCCTAGATTATTCAAACTGTTATATCTCAGTGAGACATCATCCGATCTGAACCAGATTTATTGTTCATCATCAGTGAGCCCTTGTGGACACATTGATAATGTGGTTTAACATATAACTCCATAGCGCCCCCTAGATTATTCAAACTGTTATATCTCAGTGAGACATCATCCGATCTGAACCAGATTTATTGTGTATCATCAGTGAGACCTTGTGGACACATTGATATTGTGGTTTAACATGTGACTCCAGAGCGCCCCCTAGATTATTCAAACTGTTATATCTCAGTGAGACATCATCCGATCTGAACCAGATTTATTGTGCGTGTGCACCCCTGGTGCGGAGTAGACACGAGAGACTTCGAAATGGCGACCGAGCGGACGAGCTGGAGCTCGCGCGGTCGCCTCAATAAGGTCCGAGCGGCGCTAAGCTGCGAGGGCCTCAATGCTGCTTGCAGCTTTAATTATTATTATTTTTATTCTAGTCCCTCTTTAAGTGGCTTTTTGGGGGCTTTATCATATATGAAAACTCACCAAATTTGGCGGACTCGTCAGGACTGGTGAAAAATTACGTATTTTGGGGGCGTGGCAAAAATCGCCACAGAAACGGCTCAAGAGCGCCCCCTAGAAATTTTCAAAATATCCTCCGCATGACCTTAGTTTGACGTAGAATCATGAAATTTGGTACACTTGTCCAACTCACCAAGATGCACAGAAAATCCTCTGGCACCAACGTTGTACGATAAATGGTAAGGCGGCCATTTTGGATCGATGACCAAATTTTTACACCTTTTTGGCCGTTTACAGCCTCCGCATTTGAACGAACTCCTCCTAGGGATTTCGCTCGATTTGGTTCAAACTTGGCCAGTTTCTTCATAAGGCACGGGGGAACAAACGATATCAAAATTGTGCGTTTTCATGAATGCTGAAGGGGCGGGGCCAGACCTCAAAGTTGGACATCTCGCCATGAAAAACGAAACGCTTACAGCTCTTACACGAAAAAAGTCTAATACATCAAACCTTCAGTGATTGACGCACATCCGGTCCCCCGCAAAACTGTATGGTCAAATCATGACATCACTTAAGCCACGCCCCCTGACAACAGGAAGTGTAAAGTTTTACGTTGAACGGTCCATATCGGACCCCTGTTACCTAATCAGCGTGGCATTGTGTCCAGTGACCGAAGACATGTTGGTGTAACAAGCATTCCAATACTGTTCGTTTTTGGTGGAGCATGTGGGCGTGGCGACGTGGCGAAGTAAGACATAACGCCATCACCATACGTTTGGTTCTAAAATCCACAGATTTGATCCGAGGAGTACCAAAATCAGTATGATCGATCATTGCCCACTCCTTGAACAGATGTCTATGCTAATTAGCATATAGACTCCACAGCGCCCCCTACAATATTTAAAAACATCAGCCCCAAGCTATTTTTGGTCCGATTATTCTGAAACTCGGTAAATATATGTATCTTCTCAGGATCTACAAAAAACTCTCTTGGAGCACTGGTCAAAAACAAACACGAAGTCGGCCATTTTGGGTCAAAGGTCATTTTCCGGCGTTTTTGAATTACATATTTAAACAAACTCCTCTTAGGGATTTTGAAGGATTGCCTTCAAACTTGGTCAATATGCCCTTAACACATTGGACAATAAAAGTTATCAAAAGCTTGCATTTTAGTTTATGCTAAAGGGGCGTGGCCAGGCCTCAAACTTGCGTTTCACGCCATAAATTTCAAACCGCTATAACTTTCACATTGAAAGACTAAAATGTACAAAACTTGGCATGAGTCATCCCTGTAGAATGCCCGACGATCCTCTGTGGTCATGTTGTGATGTCATCGAAGCCCCGCCCCCTCAGAACAGGAAGTCACTTTTTTAATTGGATTACTACAGTTATATCTCAGTGATACATCATCCAATCTGCACGAGATTTATTGTGATTAATCAGTAAACACTTCTACACACATTGATAATGGTATGTAAATTTTTACTCCATAGCGCCCCCTATATTATTACTACAGTTATATCTCAGTGATACATTATCCGATCTGCACGAGATTTACTATGCTTCATCAGTGAGACCTTGTGGACACATTGATATTGTGGTTTAACATATGGCTCAAGAGCGCCCCCTAGATTATTCAAATCGTTATATCTCAGTGATACATCATCCGATCTAAACCAGATTTATTGTGCATCTTCAGTGAACACTTCGACACACATTGATAATGGTATGTAAATTTTTACTCCATAGCGCCCCCTGTATTATTACTACAGTTATATCTTAGTGATACATTATCCGATCTGCACGAGATTTATTGTGCTTTATCAGTGAACACTTCGACACACATTGATAATGGTATGTAAATTTTTACTCCATAGCGCCCCCTATATTATTACTACAGTTATATCTTAGTGATACATTATCCGATCTGCACGAGATTTATTGTGATTCATCAGTGAACACTTCTACACACATTGATAATGGTATGTAAATTTTTACTCCATAGCGCCCCCTGTATTATTACTACAGTTATATCTTAGTGATACATTATCCGATCTGCACGAGATTTATTGTGCTTTATCAGTGAACACTTCGACACACATTGATAATGGTATGTAAATTTTTACTCCATAGCGCCCCCTATATTATTACTACAGTTATATCTTAGTGATACATTATCCGATCTGCACGAGATTTATTGTGATTCATCAGTGAACACTTCTACACACATTGATAATGGTATGTAAATTTTTACTCCATAGTGCCCCCTATATTATTACTACAGTTATATCTCAGTGATACATCATCCGATCTGCACGAGATTTATTGTGCTTCATCATTGAGCACTTCTACACACATTGATATTGTGGTTTAACATATGACTCCAGAGCGCCCCCTGTATGATTCAAACTGTTATATCTCAGTGATACATCATCCGATCTGTACGAGATTTATTGTGCTTCATCAGTGAGCACTTCTACACACATTTATAATGTTGTGTAAATTTAAATAGCGCCCCCTATATTATTACTAATGTTATATCTCAGTGATACATCATCCGATCTGCATGAGATTTATTGTGCTTCATCAGTGAACACTTGTACACACATTGATAATGTTATTTAAATTTTTACACCATAGTGCCCCCTATATTATTACTACAGTTATATCTCAGTGATACATCATCCGATCTACACGAGATTTATTGTGCTTCATCATTGAGCACTTCTACACACATTGATATTGTGGTTTAACATATGACTCCAGAGCGCCCCTTGTATGATTCAAACTGTTATATCTCAGTGATACATCATCCAATATGTACAAGATTTATTGTTCTTCATCAGTGAGCACTTCTACACACATTTATAATGTTGTGTAAATTTAAACTCCATTGCACCCCCTACATTATTTCTATAGTTATATCTCAGTTATACATCATCCAATCTGAACCAGATTTTTTGTGCATCATCAGTGAGACCTTTTGGACACATTCATATTGTGGTTTAACGTAGGACTCCAGAGCGACCACTAGATTATTCAACCTGTTAGATCTTAGTGATACATCATTCAATCTGTACCAGATTTATTGTACATTATCAGTGAGCCCTTGTGGACACATTGACAAGATGGGCTAACATTTGACTCAAGTGCGCCCCCTACATTATTTCTATAGTTATATCTCAGTGATACATCATCCGATCTAAACCAAATTTATTGTGAATAATCAGTGAGCCCTTGTGGACACATTGATATTGTGGTTTAACATATAACTCCATAGTGCCCCTAGATTATTCAAACTGTTATATCTCAGTGAGACATCATCTGATCTGAACCAGATTTATTGTGCATATGCACACCTGGTGTGGAGTAGACACGATAGACTTCGAAATGGCGAACGAGCGGACAAGCTGGAGCTTGCGCGGTCGCCTCAATAAGGCCAGAGCGGCGCTAAGCTGCGAGGGCCTCAATGCTGCTTGCAGCTTTAATTAGGCCCGAGCAGCTAAGCGTTGCGAAGGCCTATTGTAATTGTAGTATTTATTAGGCCCGAGCAGCTAAGCGCTGCGAAGGCCTATTGTAATTGTAGTGTTTATTATTATTATTTTTTTTATTATTATTATTATTATTTTTATTATTATTCTTTATTCTTAACCCTCATGGGAGTGGTGGCGCAGAGGTTAAGAAGGTGCACTTGTGATCGGAAGGTCGCCGGTTCAAGCCCCGGTACCGACAACATCAAAGATGTGGGTGGGATAAGTGAAGCGGTCACACTTGTCCATACACTTGTCTCCACCCTCATCTGCCCCACTCTGGGCCCTTGAGCAAGGCCCTTAACCCATACCATCTGCTCCCCCGGGAACCCTAGATATCAGCTCTCTACTCCACACAGAGGGCTGTGGTTGCTCGGTGGTCTGTGGTTGTGTCAGGAAGGGCATCCGGCGTAAAAACAACTGCCAAATCTTCATGCGACTAGTTCGCTGTGGTGACCCCTAACGCAGGGAAAAAGCCGAAAGAAGAAAAAAAAAATAAATATATATATATATATTATTTTTATTCTAGTGCCTCTTCAAGTGGCCTTTTGGGGGCTTTATCATATATGAAAACTCACCAAATTTGGCGGACTCATCAGGACTGGTGAAAAATTATGTATTTTTGGGGCGTGGCAAAAATCGCCACAGAAACGGCTCAAGAGCGCCCCCTAGAAAATTTCAAAATACCCTCCGCATTGACTTAGTTTGACGTAGAATCGTGAAATTTGGTACACTTGTCCAACTCACCAAGATGCACAGAAAACCCTCTGGCACCAACGTTGTACGATAAATGGTAAGGCGGCCATTTTGGAATGATGACCAAATTTTTACACCTTTTTGGCCGTTTACAGCCTCCGCATTTGAACGAACTCCTCCTAGGGATTTCGCTCGATTTGGTTCAAACTTGGCCAGTTTCTTCATAAGGCACGGGGGAACAAACAATATCAAAATTGTGCGTTTTCATGAATGCTGAAGGGGCGGGGCCAGACGTCAAATTTGGACATCTCGCCATGAAAAACGAAACGCTTACAGCTCTTACACGAAAAGAGTCTAATACATCAAACCTTCAGTGATTGACGCACATCCGGTCCCCTGCATTACTGAATGGTCAAATCATGACATCACTTAAGCCACGCCCCCTGACAACAGGAAGTGTAAAGTTTTACTTTGAAAGGTCCATATCGGACCCGTGTTACCTAATCAGCGTGACATTGTGTCCAGTGACTAAAGACATGTTGGTGTAACAAGCTTTCCAGCACTGTTCGTTTTGGGTGGAGCAAGTGGGCGTGGCGACATGGCGAAGTAAGACGTAACGCCATCACCATACGTTTGGATCTAAAATCCACAGATTTGATCCGAGGAGTACCAAAATCAGTATGATCGATCATTGCCCACCCCTTGAACAGGTGTTTATGCTAATTAGCAAATCGCTACAGAAACGGCTCAAGAGCGCCCCCTAGAAATATTCAAAATACCCTCCGCATTGACCTTAGTTTGACGTAGAATCATGAAATTTGGTACACTTGTCCAACTCACCAAGATGCACAGAAAACCCTCTGGCACCAATGTTGTACGATAAATGGTAAGGCGGCCATTTTGGAACGATGACCAAATTTTCACCCCTTTTTGGCCGTTTACAGCCTCTGCATTTCAACGAACTCCTCCTAGGGATTTCGCTCGATTTGATTCAAACTTGGCCAGTTTCTTTATAAGGCACGGGGGAACAAATGTTATCAAAACTGTGCGTTTTCATGCATGCTGAAGGGGCGGGGCCAGACCTCAAAGTATGACATCTCGCCATGAAAAACGAAACACTTACAGCTCTTACACAAAAACTGTCTAATACATCAAACCTTCATAGTCCATGGGCCAGACCCCAATTTTTTGGACACGGGTACCACTCAAGGTGGCTAAGGTTGCAATACATTTTTTGAAAGCTTGAAATCTCAGCTTTACAATAAGCTATGATAGCAATCACAGTTTTGTAGCTGTTACAAGTTATAGCGATTTTATGACAACAAAGTTGAGGATATTTAATGCCTATGTTGACTTTACTAAATCTTGTATATTTTACCAGAAATGTATATTTTCCAACAAAAAGTGTCTATAAATATGGCTATTAATATTGACAATGTAAATGTGAAAATCATTAGTTAAAACAAGTTCAAGGTCATTGTGAACGTTCAAGGTCAAGTAAAAAATAAGTGTTTTTTTAATTATTAAAATGGCTTTAAATGCACCAAATGTCTTTTTTCTAACTCAGAATATTCTCAGCTCTCAGAAAATATATAATATTCATATATGTGTACTGCAGCTATGATTCTATGTGTCTATCTCGTCATGTGGAGATAGCGAAAATGTTATTTTTCATAACATAGCATTATGTGCTATTTGTAAGCAAAAGGTGTTTTTATGATATGGCCAATTCCATTATGAAGAATTTTATAAAGTCTTCATAATGGAATTTGCCATATCATAAAATCACAGTGTCACTTGATAAAGGTCAAGGTCATAGTGTAAGGTCAATAAACAACAAATCTGTATTAAACCATATCTGGCTCCTGACTCGCATGTCGGACCCTGATAACCAGACCATCAGCAGTTGGACTGGTTTCAACATCCAGATTCGCAACAACATCACTGTTTCCCAGGATACTGTGGGCTATCTTCCTACTATCAATGCCCCTGCAACAGAGATGTCCACTGTGAATGAAGTGCTGGAGCAAACACTTCGCATCATGCAGTCCTTACAACTGAAGGAAATAGTGTGTGTGTTTGACCAAGCACTATTTGCTAAGGCTGCTGAGATAGTGTGGAAACATGACAAATTCAAGAATATCATCATCAGAATGGGTGTTTTCCACACAATCTGCAATCTCCTCTCCATCATGGGTAAGAGGTTCCAAGATGCAGGGCTCAGCGACCTGTGTGTGGAATCTGGGGTCATTGCACAAGGATCAGTGGCTGGGCTGATGGAAGGCCGCAAGTACAACAGAGCAGTTAGAGTCCACAAGCTTGTGTACGAGGCACTGATGCGGCTTGCATGGAAAGGTTTCATTCCTTGGCTCCAGGACAACCATACAGAAGATGTCCATCACCTGGAAGAAACCCTGAAGAACATTGGAGACTTCCACAGCAGTGTCTCTCAAGAATCCATCAAACTGTTGATTGAGGATGAATCATGCACACGCACCTTGAAGCTCTTTCACATATACCTGGAGTCCCTCAGGAATGCACAGAGCCTGTCAGCATTTTGGATGTCTTACCTAGATATGGCAGAAATCATGCTGGATCTCATTCGAGCTACTAGAGAAGGAAACTGGATGCTTCACCTTGCAGCTATCCAAAAGATGATCCCATGGTGTTTTGCTTATGACAAGGTAAACTACGCACGCTTCCTGACCTACTACTATGCCAACTTCCCATAGAACACCCAGATGTTTATGCTTACTTAATGAAAGGTGGCTTTGCAGTACAGATCGGGCCCCAAAATCCCTTTGGACATATTCCTGTAGATCAGACAATTGAAGAAACTATCAACAAAGACACCCAGACGCCCGGTGGAACAAAGGGGTTTAGCCTGAAAGCTGGAGCTGTGGCCAAGTACTATCTCACAGCTGAATACCGTAGCAGATACCTGCGACAATTGAGGACCATGATACACGTGGGCCAACATGACTTCAAACATCCTGACCTACTGCTGCCTAGGATACAAAGAGATGAGGCCGATACCCAGTCCCTTGTTCAGCTGATGGAGGTCAGTTGGATGAATCCCTTCAACTGTGATCAAGGCGAGCTGGTCAGCCTGTCAACTGCCACTATTGCACCGCACAATGTAGCCAAAGACCTTCTTGAAGCCAATGACATAGGGGAAAAGGCATACCAAGCTTTCAAGCAACAGCGCATGGAAGCAGATACCCCATCCACAAAGTTCTATGAAACAATGACAAAGAAGAAACTGAAAACATTCTCAGACATCAGAATGCAGTCCCTTCGCCATAGTCAATCCAGAGAAGTAGTCCTTAAAGCTGACAGAAAGCTTTTTGGCCAGATGATCCTTGTTGCAGAAAGCAGAAAGCTGCACATGAGTGAAGTACTGGCTCATCCTCTTGGGCCTTTGCCATGGACACTTGCAAATGGAGATGGGTCTTTACGTAAAACCAACAAAGCAGCCCTAGCCAGAGAGCTTGAGAAGATTGTTTCTCCTGCAGAAGTCATCCCAGGTTCATCTGCAACGGTCATTGATGGGATGAGTCTGGTCCAGAAACTGAAAGGAAATGACAAAACCTTCTCACAGCTTGCAGAACTGACATTGTCCAGTGTTCTCCATGAAGGTACAGAGAGCTGCCGCATCGATGTCGTGTTTGACGTTTACAAGGAGACGTCCATTAAAGATGCAGAAAGAGTCAACAGGGGTGCAGACTCAGGAATCCAAATCAAAAACATTGCACCAGGGCACCACATTAAACAATGGAGGAAGCTACTTTGCAGCCCTTCTAACAAAGCAAGTCTGATCAAGTTCCTGGTAGAGCAGTGGAAGGAACCAAAACACCGAGCAAAACTGAAAGACAAGGTGTTATACGTTACCTGTGAACAACTGTGCTTCAAGATCACCAATGAAAAATGGGAAGAGTCCACAGAGCTAAAGTGCTCACAGGAAGAAGCAGACACCCGTCTCCTGCTCCATGCTCTTCATGCATCACAATCTGGCTACAAGTCTGTGGTCATAACTGCTGAGGATACTGATGTCTTGGTTCTGTGCCTGGGGGTCAGTGAGAGTATCGCATGTCCTATTTACCTGAAGAGTGGCACAAAGACCCGAACACGGTTCATAGATATAACCAGCCTCAGGCATGCACTGGGAGGTGGTGTCTGCGATGGTTTGATTGGCATGCATGCCTTTACAGGCTGTGATACAGTCAGTGCATTTGCTGGACGTGGAAAGATGACGGCCTTTAAGCAGATGAAGTCTGACAAGGACATACAGGTGGCCTTCAGTGAACTTGGACGTTCTTGGGAGTTATCTGCAGAACTGTTTCAAAAGCTGCAACAGATCACTTGTCACATGTACATGGCTTCCACTAAAACTGCTGAAGTAAACAAGCTCCGATATCAGCTGTTCTGTGCAAATCGAGGAGAGGTCGAGTCAAGTCAGTTGCCTCCTTGTGAAGACTGTCTCTTCATGCATTCTCTCCGTGCAAACTATCAAGCTGCCATTTGGAGGAGATGTCTGGTTAACCAGCCCTTTGTCCCAAGCCCAAAGGACTGTGGTTGGACAACAGACGAAGATGGTAAGTTGGCTATCCAGTGGATGCGTGGCTCACCTGCCCCAGATGCCGTGCTGCAGCTTCTCTCATGCAAATGTGTGCGTTCATGCAAACTACCAGAGTGTACCTGTCTCAACAATGGCTTGAAGTGCACAGACATGTGCAAGCTACAGAACTGCAAAAACCAATCCAGCAAAGAAGAATCAGAAGTACAGCAGTCTGACTCTGATGACGACGATGAAGACGAATAGCTTGTACCAATCAATGACACTTACCCACTCATAGTGGCACTGATTTGTGAAATTTGTTTTTTGTGCACATGAAACTAACAATTTTGTTCAAAACATTCCTTCTATACATTTTTGAAAATATATAATGTTCTCTATCACAAAAATGTTAATTTTTTGAACTACATAGGATATTCTGGTGAAAGCAATAAAAAATTGCCATTAATACAGATTTGTTGTTTATTGACCTTACACTATGACCTTGACCTTTATCAAGTGACACTGTGATTTTATGATATGGCAAATTCCATTATGAAGACTTTATAAAATTCTTCATAATGGAATTGGCCATATCATAAAAACACCTTTTGCTTACAAATAGCACATAATGCTATGTTATGAAAAATAACATTTTCGCTATCTCCACATGACGAGATAGACACATAGAATCATAGCTGCAGTACACATATATGAATATTATATATTTTCTGAGAGCTGAGAATATTCTGAGTTAGAAAAAAGACATTTGGTGCATTTAAAGCCATTTTAATAATTAAAAAAACACTTATTTTTTACTTGACCTTGAACGTTCACAATGACCTTGAACTTGTTTTAACTAATGATTTTCACATTTACATTGTCAATATTAATAGCCATATTTATAGACACTTTTTGTTGGAAAATATACATTTCTGGTAAAATATACAAGATTTAGTAAAGTCAACATAGGCATTAAATATCCTCAACTTTGTTGTCATAAAATCGCTATAACTTGTAACAGCTACAAAACTGTGATTGCTATCATAGCTTATTGTAAAGGTGAGATATCAAGCTTTCAAAAATGGTATGACAGCCTTAGCCACCTCCGGTGGTACCGACTTCCAGTCTGGCCCATGGACTATCAGTGATTGACCCACATCCGGTCCCCTGCAAAACTGTATGGTCAAATCATGACATCACTTAAGCCACGCCCCCTGACAACAGGAAGTGTAAAGTTTTACGTTGAACGGTCCATATCGGATCCCTGTTACCTAATCAGCGTGACATTGTATCCAGTCACCGAAGACATGTTGGTGTAACAAGCTTTCCAGCACTGTTCGTTTTGGGTGGAGCAAGTGGGCGTGGTGACATGGCGAAGTAAGACGTAACGCCGTCACCATACGTTTGGTTCTAAACTCCACAGATTTGATCTGAGGAGTACCAAAATCATTATGATCGATCATTACCCACCCCTTGAACAGGTGTTTATGCTAATTAGCAAATAGCCTCCATAGCGCCCCCTAGATTATTCAAACTGTTGTATCTCAGTGATACATCATCCGATCTGAACCAGATTTATTGTGCATCATCAGTGAGCCCTTGTGGACACATTGATATGGTGGGCTAACATTTGACTCAAGTGCGCCCCCTACATTATTTCTATAGTTATATCTCAGTGATACATCATCCGATCTGAACCAGATTTATTGTGCATCATCAGTGAGCCCTTGTGGACACATTGATATTGTGGTTTAACATGTAACTCCAGAGCGCCCCCTAGATTATTCAAACTGTTATATCTCAGTGAGACATCATCCGATCTGAACCAGATTTATTGTGCATCATCAGTGAGTCCTTGTGGACACATTGTTAAGGTGGGTTAACATTTGACTCAAGTGCGCCCCCTACATTATTTCTATAGTTATATCTCAGTGATACATCATCCGATCTGAACCAGATTTATTGTGTATCATCAGTGAGACATTGTGGACACATTGATATTGTGGTTTAACATATGACTCCAGAGCGCCCCCTAGATTACTCAAACTGTTATATCTCAGTGAGACATCATCTGATCTGAACCAGATTTATTGTGTATCATCAATGAGCCCTTGTGGACACGTTGACAAGGTGGGCTAAATTTGACTCAAGTGCGCCCCCTACATTATTTCTATAGTTATATCTCAGTGATACATCATCCGATCTGAACCAAATTTATTGTGAATAATCAGTGAGCCCTTGTGGACACATTGATATTGTGGTTTAACATATAACTCCATAGCGCCCCCTAGATTATTCAAACTGTTATATCTCAGTGAGACATCATCCGATCTGAACCAGATTTATCGTGTATCATCAGTGAGACCTTGTGGACACATTGATATTGTGGTTTAACATGTGACTCCAGAGCGCCCCCTAGATTATTCAAACTGTTATATCTCAGTGAGACATCATCCGATCTGAACCAGATTTATTGTGCATCATCAGTGAGTCCTTGTGGACACATTGATAAGGTGGGCTAACATTTGACTCAAGTGCGCCCCCTACATTATTTCTATAGTTATATCTCAGTGATACATCATCCGATCTGAACCAGATTTATTGTGTATCATCATTGAGACATTGTGGACACATTGATATTGTGGTTTAACATATGACTCCAGAGCGCCCCCTAGATTATTCAAACTGTTATATCTCAGTGATACATCATCCGATCTGAACCAGATTTATTGTGCATCATCAGTGAGCCCTTGTGGACACATTGATATGGTGGGCTAACATTTAACTCAAGTGCGCCCCCTACATTATTTCTATAGTTATATCTTAGTGATACATCATCCGATCTGAACCAGATTTATTGTGCATCATCAGGGAGCCCTTGTGGACACATTGATTTTGTGGTTTAACATATAACTCCATAGCGCCCCCTAGATTATTCAAACTGTTATATCTCAGTGAGACATCATCCGATCTGAACCAGATTTATTGTGCATGTGCACCCCTGGTGCAGAGTAGACACGAGAGACTTCGAAATGGCGACCGAGCGGACGAGCTGGAGCTCGCGCGGTCGCCTCAATAAGGTCGGAGCGGCGCTAAGCTGCGAGGGCCTCAATGCTGCTTGCAGCTTTAATTATTATTATTTTTATTCTTCCCCACCATTAAGTGTCCTTTTGGGGGCTTTATCATATATGAAAACTCACCAAATTTTGCGGACTCGTCAGGACTGGTGAAAAATTACGTATTTTGGGGGCGTGGCAAAAATCGCCACAGAAACAGCTCAAGAGCGCCCCCTAGAAATTTTCAAAATACCCTCCGCATAACCTAAGTTTGACGTAGAATCATGAAATTTGGTACACTTGTCCAACTCACCAAGAAGCACAGAAAACCCTCTGGCACCAACGTTGTACGATAAATGGTAAGGCGGCCATTTTGGATCGATGACCAAATTTTTACACCTTTTTGGCCGTTTACAGCCTCCGCATTTGAACGAACTCCTCCTAGGGATTTCGCTCGATTTGGTTCAAACTTGGCCAGTTTCTTCATAAGGCACGGGGGAACAAACGACATCAAAATTGTGCGTTTTCATGAATGCTGAAGGGGCGGGGCCAGACGTCAAAGTTGGACATCTCGCCATGAAAAACGAAACGCTTACAGCTCTTACACGAAAAGAGTCTAATACATCAAACCTTCAGTTATTGACCCACATCCGGTCCCCTGCAAAACTGTATGGTCAAATCATGACATCACTTAAGCCACGCCCCCTGACAACAGGAAGTGTAAAGTTTTACTTTGAAAGGTCCATATCGGACCCGTGTTACCTAATCAGCGTGACATTGTGTCCAGTGACTAAAGACATGTTGGTGTAACAAGCTTTCCAGCACTGTTCGTTTTGGGTGGAGCAAGTGGGCGTGGCGACATGGCGAAGTAAGACGTAACGCCATCACCATACGTTTGGATCTAAAATCCACAGATTTGATCCGAGGAGTACCAAAATCAGTATGATCGATCATTGCCCACCCCTTGAACAGGTGTTTATGCTAATTAGCAAATCGCTACAGAAACGGCTCAAGAGCGCCCCCTAGAAATATTCAAAATACCCTCCGCATTGACCTTAGTTTGACGTAGAATCATGAAATTTGGTACACTTGTCCAACTCACCAAGATGCACAGAAAACCCTCTGGCACCAATGTTGTACGATAAATGGTAAGGCGGCCATTTTGGAACGATGACCAAATTTTCACCCCTTTTTGGCCGTTTACAACCTCTGCATTTCAACGAACTCCTCCTAGGGATTTCGCTCGATTTGATTCAAACTTGGCCAGTTTCTTTATAAGGCACGGGGGAACAAATGTTATCAAAACTGTGCGTTTTCATGCATGCTGAAGGGGCGGGGCCAGACCTCAAAGTTGGACATCTCGCCATGAAAAACGAAACGCTTACAGCTCTTACACGAAAACTGTCTAATACATCAAACCTTCAGTTATTGACCCACATCCGGTCCCCTGCAAAACTGTATGGTCAAATCATGACATCACTTAAGCCACGCCCCCTGACAACAGGAAGTGTAAAGTTTTACGTTGAACGGTCCATATCGGATCCCTGTTACCTAATCAGCGTGACATTGTATCCAGTCACCGAAGACATGTTGGTGTAACAAGCTTTCCAGCACTGTTCGTTTTGGGTGGAGCAAGTGGGCGTGGTGACGTGGCGAAGTAAGACGTAACGCCGTCACCATACGTTTGGTTCTAAACTCCACAGATTTGATCTGAGGAGTACCAAAATCATTATGATCGATCATTACCCACCCCTTGAACAGGTGTTTATGCTAATTAGCAAATAGCCTCCATAGCGCCCCCTAGATTATTCAAACTGTTGTATCTCAGTGATACATCATCCGATCTGAACCAGATTTATTGTGCATCATCAGTGAGCCCTTGTGGACACATTGATATGGTGGGCTAACATTTGACTCAAGTGCGCCCCCTACATTATTTCTATAGTTATATCTCAGTGATACATCATCCGATCTGAACCAGATTTATTGTGCATCATCAGTGAGCCCTTGTGGACACATTGATATGGTGGGCTAACATTTGACTCAAGTGCGCCCCCTACATTATTTCTATAGTTATATCTCAGTGATACATCATCCGATCTGAACCAGATTTATTGTGCATCATCAGTGAGCCCTTGTGGACACATTGATATGGTGGGCTAACATATGACTCCAGAGCGCCCCCTAGATTATTCAAACTGTTATATCTCAGTGATACATCATCCGATCTGAACCAGATTTATTGTGCATCATCAGTGAGCCCTTGTGGACACATTGATATGGTGGGCTAACATTTGACTCAAGTGCGCCCCCTACATTACTTCTATAGTTATATCTCAGTGATACATCATCCGATCTGAACCAGATTTATTGTGCATCATCAGTGAGACCTTGTGGACACATTGATATTGTGGTTCAACATATGACTCCAGAGCGCCCCCTAGATTATTCAAACTGTTATATCTCAGTGAGACATCATCCGATCTGAACCAGATTTATTGTTCATCATCAGTGAGCCCTTGTGGACACATTGATATTGTGGTTTAACATTTGACTCAAGTGCGCCCCCTACATTATTTCTATGGTTATATCTCAGTGATACATCATCCGATCTGAACCAGATTTATTGTGATTCATCAGTGAACACTTCTACACACATTGATAATGGTATGTAAATTTTTACTCCATAGCGCCCCCTATATTATTACTACAGTTATATCTTAGTGATACATTATCCGATCTGCACGAGATTTATTGTGATTCATCAGTGAACACTTCTACACACATTGATAATGGTATGTAAATTTTTACTCCATAGCGCCCCCTGTATTATTACTACAGTTATATCTTAGTGATACATTATCCGATCTGCACAAGATTTATTGTGCTTTATCAGTGAACACTTTAGCCTCTTATCAACAGGTCTGGTTCCTGTAAGGTCCCATTGTGGCTAGTTTGGGCCAGTTCCTATGGGACCGGTTTATTTCTGTATCCACTGCACGCTTAGGACCCCTTTAGTGGGCGTGAAGTTCTCCTGCAGTGGGCGGGTAATTCTCCTGCAGTGGGTGGATCATTAATATCAACGCTTCTAACCAGCTGGTGGCGCTAGTGATACATTAAGCTCTTTATTAACCACTAACACACACATTAGAAGAAGAGCTGGAAAAGAACACACACAACCAAAGTGGATGAGCTTGTTTCTTTTTTGAACATTCTGCTTTGTCTGTGGCTTTTTCAGCCACAGACAAATGTTCATATACAGTATATATACTGTATATATATATATATATATATATGATGTGTGTGTATATATACACATATATGTATATATATTGTATATACATACATGTGTACACATACAAACATATGCGTGAGTATATATATATATACACACACACACGTGTTTATATATATACATACATGTGTGTATATATACACATATATGTACACATACATACATAATATATACTGTACATACATATATATTTATATATACAGTACATACATATACACATATATACATATATATATACATATATATTTATATATACACACATTGATGATGGTGGAGTACACTACTTTGGACAAAACTGAAAGTGGCATGTATCCTAAAAAATCTGCGCCGCTCCATTGTCCCAGTTGATCAACAAGTGTGTTCCAAACTAAAACATTTGTAATATAAACTTAACAATATGTAATCAATCAATTCCAATCAAAATATCAAAGCAACTTTATTTAAATACTGTAAATGTTACATGTCAATAAAATTGTAACAGTTTTAAAAAATGAAAGATTGGTGTTATTTGTAGAAACAGAAAAACATATTACTAAATCTGCAGTTATGTATGAAATATGAACTTAAAATATCATCACTGGAATCTTAACCTGTTGTTCCAAAACATGTAACAATAATTAAAAGTAAAATTTGGCCAATAGCTCAGGTAAAAATGCTGACCTGTAGAACATTTCTACATTTTTCACTGCTTCTGTAAAGAACTCACCATCAGACACAATCCTCTGTGAATAAAGTCATCTGACCCAGAACTAAAGTTCTTTAGTTTGTAGCAGGTCGCTTTTGTAAAAGAGTCCACGAGGCTCAATGAGATTTACCTGACTAAATAAAGGTTGAATGAAAAACACCATGAAGTCACAGTACCCCTGCTCCGTCACAAACTGAGCTTGTATGACATCTGCTGAGTTCATAGGACCTGTTTGTGTTGTCAATGCAGGACTGTTTTTTTTTTTACTGAGGCACCGAGGACATCTTTGGCACAATGTGGACAAGGTGCAGGAGAGCAGAGCATCAGGAGAAGCTCTGAGGTCTGTTCGGCTGCAGTTGATGTGTAGTCTGGAGTCACAAGATCAGATCCTGATGCAGCAGTTCAGCGATGGCTTCATATGTCTGGCTGGCTGTTTTCACTGCCCCATCTGGCAAACAACACAAAATTATTGTTATAATCTCCTCTAAACATCATTATCCTTTGCTTTTATCTGTAATTTTCAAAGTTTGGAGTGTTTCTGTCATGACATACTTGCTTTACAGTGCAGTGACTTGTCCCATCCTTCTCCAAGGACACCCACGGCTAGAGGATCTTTACACAGGAACTGACTGATTAACCTGAAATAAATCACATTACACATTAATACAGGCCTATAGGCGTAAGTGACAAATTTATGGATTTTTCCCCATATTTATAAACCATTTTTGGACTGAGATATGACCGTTTCCATTTATTCTGACTGAACCAAAACAAAACAAAAACAGAAGTACAGTACAGTAGATAGAAGTAACATGTATGGCATGAAGTTGGCGGTTGTATCACGTAATATGAAAACGTGGCTATAATGATAAATTCAAAAAAGTTCAAGACAAAAACAACTGGACTTTATTTATTATACTATGCTTTAGACTATTTTTTTCCTTCCTTGCACTTTTTAGAATTTACCATGTCCTGGATGACTGAGAATCTTCACTCGCTATTATCGACTCAAACGGCCTGCCATATTCCACATTCTGCTCTGCTTCGAACCTTGAAAACAGCTGCCAACTCGGCGAATTAGACCATTAAAGTGCATTTATTAAGCAAATGATAGACTCAGACACACCTCCTCTCCTACAATTTCGAGCTAACAAATATTGTTTATGTGATTTTCTTGTTATATTTCAGAGAAACGAGCCGTTCCGCCATCTTTTTTTTTTTTTTTCAGAAAAGCCTCTCGGCTGTTGCTGAAGCTAGTCTCCGGTGTTTTTTCAGTCCAAAAACGCTCAGAGAGTTGCATGACTCACTGGAAATATGCTTAAAGTTATAAAACACTTACCATCTACTATAGACTCCATAAGAAGAGAAGTGGCTGTGTCAAGGCCAGTCTCTCTCCCACTGTTGGCTGGGCAGTTTGCATTTCCTGGAAGACCGACTCTTCTTCTTCTTCTTCTTCTTCTTGGCGGATTGCAAACAACGTTCAGGTGCATACGCCACCTACTGGAGAAGACTGAATCTCCGCCCTCCGACTTAGGAATACGCCCCCTGACCAATCAGTGAACACGCTGTGCTGATGTCATAACTGGACCCTAGAGGAACCGGACCTTTGTACCTAGTTGAGGCAGGCACCAAAATAGGACCGGTTTCACGTGAACAGGACCCTGTGGGTACACCCCATAACTAGTTGTTAACTAGTTACGAACGAGCCCGAACGAGCGCGAACAGGCCCTGTGGATAAGAGGCATAAGAGTAATAAAAACATGGAGACTAAAATCAGGAGGGAAACTAATAAATCACAAGGGGAACAGACAAGACCAACAGATGCTCACTAGATGGTGCCATGGTGCCAAATCAGGAGGCAAACCAATAAATCACAAGGGGAACAGACAATACCAACAGATGCTCACTAGATCGTGCCATACGGTGCCATCCTCACAAAGACTTTATAAACCGCTTTGAAGCAATTATAGACTATGGCCAACAGAAAATGTGGAGCACAGTGAGAAAACCCCTGCCAATAAAAGTCCCTCCTAGTTGTGATACAGACTGCCTAACCGCAGGTACCGCAAAGGACACACGGGACACCTCATCCGAGGACAAGAGCCCGGTAAGTGAACCTCCAAGAATAGGTGAGGCAGAAGAGGCCCAACAAGAAAGCCTCCTCTGCGAGCTGAAACAATCAACACTCACTGAACACTACCTATAACAGGTAGTAAAAGGTGTAGAGATCCAGGGATCCCACACCGAAGATGCTGTACTGTCTCCTTGGACAGATAATTCAGCAATCAGCCAAGCTCTTTATGAAACCTTGGTTAAAAACACTTGGGTCTAGAACTAACTAAGAAAGCTTTACGCTTTCATCTTGATCCCAAAAGTGAGCGGGTAATGACCGCAAATGGAGTCATTTGCCTGAACCTGAACTGGAACAAACGAGAACTGGTCCACCCGTTCCTCGTGGTCCGAAACTTACCACATGCATCCTACATAGGCTCTGACATTTTAGTAAGATTGGGTGTCCGTGTGGACACCGTCAACAATGTACTGTGGTCACTGGAAACAGACAAAATGGATTCTCCTGTGCTAAGCACAGAAAATCTCAAAGCTGGACAGACCATACCAGAAGTCTGTGAGGTTGCTTGCAACCAAACCATCATAGTACTACCTCAGGCAATGAACCAGATGGTGGAAGTTCACATCATAGCTAATCAAGCTATTATCCAAAAACAGGCATACTTTCAACTATCTCCTAAGTTTTCTAACTTAGGACTATCCATTGAAACCACGAGACAAGTGAGCCTCGACTGCAGAACCACATCTGTTGCTGTGTGTAACACAGGCACGGAAGCGGTACTGATCAAGAAATACACAAAAATAGGATGGTTGATCTCCACTGATTTCCATGATTTTGAACTGAGCATTCCATTTCTGGGAGGATTCCCAGAATACCTGATCCCAAATGAATACACGGGGCAAGTCTTGTTCACAAAGCCTAAACAGGCCATAGCTCTCGTCTCTGTCAATGAGGTCGACCAAGACACAGTCTACGGGGTCGGTCTAAACCGAGACAACAGCCTAAGCTCTCAAACCTATAGTGTCCTGCCTATAAACAGGGTAAATGACACAGAAAGGGACTCATTGGAGCTCCCCAAAGAACAAGAACCCCTCTCAATTTCTTCACAGATTGAACAGGTGGTCGCCCAAGCCGACGCCCTGAAAACTGATGAAGAAAGGGACAGACTACGTCAAGTTCTCTTAAAATATGAGAAATCATTTTCAACTGATTCAATGGATTGTGGGTTGACCACGCTCCACTCAGTGAGCATCCCAACCCCGCCTGAAGCTCCACCCACATTTGTCAGACAGTACAAGATTCCTCTGGCAGCACATCAACCTATCAGGGAAATCCTTGATAACCTCTTAAAGAATGGTATCATCAGATACTGTAACAGCACTTACTCTGCGCCTTTATGGCCAGTGTTAAAACCAAATGGAAAGTGGAGACTTACAATTGATTACAGAAAGCTAAACAAACAAGTTCCCTTATCAAGGTGGCCAATGACCCAGCTCCAACAGGAACTGCCCAAGGTCACCAATGGTAAGTACTTCTCGACCCTCGACGTCGCCTCTGGTTTTTGGACCATCCCTGTGCGCGCCGAGGACCAGTACAAACTAGCTTTCACTTTTGGTGGCCGACAATACACCTTTACCAGGTGTCCCTTTGGCTACGCTAACTCACCTGCAGAGTTCAACATCTTCTTGAACAAAGCATGTCCAGACGCCCACGAGCGTGGGACACTGATTTACGTGGACGATGTCCTTTTGAGGCAGCCAACACTAAACTCACATTTGGCTGAGATCGACCACGTTCTGAATCAACTAACAACTGCTGGTGCTAAGATATCACTGTCAAAATGCCAGTGGTGCAGAACCAAGGTGGACTACGTTGGCCTACTTGTAGGTCCAGACGGAGTACAACCACAGTTGACTCGCACCCAAGGCCTTGACAATCTCAAAGTCCCCACCAATCTCAAAGAACTACAAAGTTTTCTTGGCGTGTGTAACTACTCGAACCAGTTCATAGAAAACTATGCAGACCTTGCTAAAGCCACTGACTGAACTCCTTAAGAAAGACGTTCCATTTGTCTGGACTGACAAACAGCAGCAGGCAATGGACGCTCTTATAAACAGGATCAAGTCAGCCCCATGTTTAGTCTACCCAGACTACAACAAAGAGTTTTACTTGGAAGTGGGCTTCTCAGCTCATTGTATAAGTGCAGGTCTGTACCAAATACACGACAGAGACAAGCGTGTTGTGGCCTACGCCAGCAAGACGATGGCAAGCCCCGAGTTGAGATTCTCAGACTGTGAGAAAGCTCTACTGACCACAGTGTGGGCAGTAAAACATTTCTCCAGCTACATTGGTGGACAGAAAATCATTGTTGAAACGCAACACCAGCCAGTGACTTTTCTTAACAGTGAACGCATCAGAGATGGTGTGGTAACAAACTCACGTGTTGCAACGTGGCTCATGGCGCTTCAAAGTTTTAACCTAGACATACGTTATGGTCAAAACAAGAAGTCACATCTGGGGACGGACTTGGCAATCTGCCAAAAGTGTACACAAGATGTACCAGCCACCCAGCCGCCGGTTGAGGTAAAACCCCCAGTAACTGAAGACCCGAATCACCACTTCTTTGATGACAATATCTGCAAAGATATGACAACATTGTACGTGGATGGATCTTCATTCCTCCGCGACAAAATCTGCAGAGCAGGTGTTGGAGGGGTTCTCCTCCAAGACCAAGAACAGATAACTTTCAGCTACAAATTAGGCTCTCAGACTTCTCAGTACGCTGAGATTGCAGGAATCCTAATAGCTCTCCAGATGGTAGTAGAACGCTCCATCAAGACGCTAGTCATCTGCACTGACTCTAACTATGCTCGTTTGAGTTTCGCTTGTCACCTCGCTGTGTGGAAACAGAACGGTTTCCTAACAAGCGACAGAAAAGTGGTCAAACACAAAGAGCTTTTCATGGCATGTGATCACTTGGTGACATCACACGACTTACAGATCTACTGGAAGAAAGTTCCAGGACATTCTAGAGTCCCAGGCGATGACAAGCACTACAATGACATTGCAGATTCCTTAGCCAAAGAAGGAGCCGACGAAGGTCCTCTATGGTCCTTCGACCCCTCCTGGTTAATCAAGACTCTGTCAATACAACCTACAGTCAGGGTTATGGCAGTCACACGTGCACAGGCCGCAGCCAGACCTGCTGACAACGCAGTCTCTGTACGACCCGCACTGACTGACCCAGACATCATCCAACTACAGAAGTCGGATCCTGCTATCAACTCCATGATACT
Source organism: Garcialebias charrua (assembly GCA_038048925.1). Classification (NCBI taxonomy): domain Eukaryota; kingdom Metazoa; phylum Chordata; class Actinopteri; order Cyprinodontiformes; family Rivulidae; genus Garcialebias; species Garcialebias charrua. Next base: position 17,410 of record JBBPBX010020336.1, on the reverse strand, counting down.
GTACCTGACTGATCCGAACAAAAATAGTCCGTCTAAAGACGACCTGGATTCCGATCCAGACCTTAAGGTCCTCTATCAGCTGCGCAAACAGCTAAAACTAATCAAGGGCATCTTAACTTTCGCTCATGGACCAACGTCCTCACCTGTGTTCGTGGTTCCCCATGACCAAAGGGGGGTGATGTTAGTTCATGCCCATGATCTCCCGTCCGCAGGACACAAAGGAGATAAAGCCACGCTGACGGCATTAAAACAAATTGCCTATTGGCCTGGAATGAAAAAGGATGTCAAGGACTACATTGAAGGGTGCGTGGTCTGTGGCCAGTTTCAGCCAACCAGACCACTTCACAGAGCACCACTGCAAAGCAGAGGCATTGCATTCCCATGGTCTGACCTCCAGATCGACTGGGTTGGACCACTCACTAAGAGCTCTAGAGGAAATAAATATTTTCTTACGGTAACCAGTGCATTTGTTGAGGTGAGCTCCAAACTGAGCTCCAGGCCCGCCCATCTCTCACTGGTTGTGGGTTTGAGGTGTCTACCAGCCAGGGGGCAGCAGACTGTTTTGCTACAGGTGCAGATGATTTGATGATTTGTTTGAAGGTGTTCACTCACAGGGCAGCAGAAGGCAAACAATGTGGGAGAGAAGTGCTGGGAGAAGTTATACTTAAGAAAATATTGCAGAACTAAGGCTTGTTTCAAGAAAAAGGAAAAAAAGGAGGAAGAAGGAGCCGGTGAGCTTTAAACTATATTGTATTTGGAACTGTGGACTAACATGTCAAAATGTTTATATTCAGGTTAAAAATGTAATTTGTTAAACTTGTGACAAAGTTCAAATTGCAAATGATATGTTAAAGGGCAGTTAAAGTGTGTATTATTATGAAAGGTGGAAGCTAAAGGTAGTTTGTTAAATGTGATTTTGTACATTTAAGGGAGCTTAGAGCTGCCAAAGTGTATCACTGGGGAACTAAACTAAACTAAAGTTTATCACTGAAAAACATTTAAAATATGTTCAATTGTATTTGGGTGTCACATATGTGGATGTGTTATACTTAATTTCAAGGGTAAATTTTAGTTTGAAAAGGATTTAATTTTAGGAATATGTTAATTGATGTAGGCTTATTGAGTTACATTTTCTTGAACTATTTTCTTGTTTGTACTCTTAGGTTTTTCACCTGTTTTGACCTCAACAAACTTTCAAAATAAAAGAAAAGAAAGGATTGATTCTTGGTCATTGAGTGAAGTCCAGTCCAAAATCTTCCGAAGCAAGCTACCCTTTCAAGTGGGGGGAAACTGCAGATTAAAAACTGAAAACCACTTGACAGTGAAAAACCGCCAATAAGGGCTGGAGCAGAAAATCTGTTAAAAAGCAAAATGGCTGACTCAAAGTCATTGGAGCAGCTTAAAAGTAATAGAACATCTGCAAAGAGGTTATTCTCCCGACTTGCCAATAACGTTGTCCGGATGCACACCATAATGCCAGAAGAGGAGCTCAGAGACAGTTTCAAGAAACTCATAATTGAGGCTAACAAAGTTATGGAAGCCAATGAAGATGTGGAAGCTCAGTATCTTGCAGAGGCAGAACTAGAAGAGGATTCTGAAACAGTCCCAGAGTTAAGTGAGTTGCAAAGGACTGATATTGAGAAAACTGAAAGTGAGTGTGAAATGAAATTGAAAGATCTGAAGGACCTTGTCCAGAAGACGCTCTGGGCAAATTTTGGTGAAGAGGAACTGAAAATGGCAGTAAAAGCTGCAGAGGAGAAAGTAGAGAGTGTGATGTCCTTTAAACCTGGTGGAAATAAAGAGGCCTTTGACTTCATGTTTGACTACATGGAAATACTGGTGAAGAAGGCAAAGGAGTTGTATACACAATGGAAGTGCTGGGCCCCTTCGGCTGAGCAGAGAGACTTTCAGATGCGTGTAAGAGAGCTTGAGCAAATTGTTCCAAAGTTAATGTCCAGAAAAGTAGAGTTCATTGAAGCAAAAGCTAAGGAAGATGCTGGAAATGTTGTGAGTGGAGCTTCCATCACCTATCCAACATCAGCCATTAGATTGAAGCCGACCTCCCTCCCCAAGTTTACTGGCAACAGACGAGACTTTCATCGTTGGAAAAGAGACTGGGAGGCTCTCCAGAGGCAAGGAGAACCCACCGGGTCAAGGGAAGTCAAAAAATTCCAGCTCATCAACAGTTCATCAACATCTAGAGGTAGTACAGGCCAAAGGAGGAGCAGGAGTAGCACAGTGGGAGGTGGTAACAAGAGGAATTACACTGAAGCCCAAGAAGGGTTCCTTAAAAAGCTTTCACCGGAACTGGCCCAACAATGTCAAGATGTATTCTGTAACACAGCATCAACCTCCCATGTTGCAAAAAGTCACTCAAGTCTTCTGGCAGAAAATGGGCTAATGGAGTGGCCTGTTATAATGATGCTTCTGGAGGTCAGAGCTAATGATGGACAAAAAATTGGGACCCTGATCGATCTAGCTTCTGACACAAATTATATTACTCATGAGGCAGCAGGTCGACTTAACCTCAGAAGTGAAGACGTCACACTTGTGGTCCATGGTGTAGGAGGAATGAAAGTCTTTGTTGAAACAAAGCGGTACCTCCTGAAAATCCGTGTCCGCAACTCAAGAGGCTCTTTCAAGTCCCATCAGCTGGTTTGTTATGGCCTGGAAAAAATTGCAGATGTCCATAGACATGTGTCCGCAAAAAAGCTGCAAAGGTTCTTCCCAGGCATCCCACTCAGTGACCTGGTAAGGCCAAAAGAAATCCACCTCCTTATAAGCCACAAAGAGGGCCAGCTGGTTCCACAGAAAGTCTGTACTGTTGGAGATCTTGTGCTGTGGGATGGACCAATGGGAAAGACAATTGCTGGCACCCATCCTGAGCTGTTTGAGGAGGTCACTGTATCAGCTCATACATCAAGAACACACTTCGCAAGGTCTATGAGAGCTGCTGCTGTGAGGTATGAAGAACGCATCTGTGTAGCCCCCAGTCGTCCCCCACAGCAAATCAAGACTGCTGTCCGAACTCAGGAATCCAGTTGTGCTACTACATCCAGTTTCCTCAAGTGGTGGAAATGGGATAGTATTGGTGCTGGCTGTGTTCCGAGATGTGGAGGCTGTCGCTGTGGAAACTGCCAGCCAGGTGGCAAAGAAACGACACTCGCTGAAGAAAGGGAGCTGGAAGTGGTAAAAAGTGGGCTCACATAATAATAATAATAATAATGAATTCAATTTATAACGCGCTTTTCATTAGTGAAAATCTCAAAGCGCTACACACATTGAATGCTACACACATTCATACACCGGTAGCGGCAGACTACCATGCAAGGTGCTTTCCAGTCCTACCGGGAGCAACTCGGGGTTAAGTGTCTTGCCCAAGGACACAACGACACATGGTGTGGGGAACCGGGATTCGAACCCCCAACCTTCCGATCGGGGGACGACTGCCATTACCACTACGCCACGGCCGCCCTCACATATATAGTTGCTGATGACCATAGCGACAAACCTCATTGGCATGCCAAATATCCCTGGGTAGAAGATCCAGCCACATTACCTAATAACAGGAGTGCAGTCGAAGCCACATTCTTGAGGACTGAGAAACAGCTGGCTAGGCAGCCAGAGTGGACAGCTGCATATACTGCTCAAGTTCATGAAATGGTTGAGCGCCGAGCTGCAATAAAGTTGTCTAAAGACGTCTTGGATGTATGGACTGGTCCAGTATGGTATATCAGTCACCTCATCGCACCCAACCCACACTCTGTCACAACTCCAGTAAGGTTGGTCTGGAACAGCAGTCAAAAGTGCAAAGGGGTGAGTTTAAATGATCTCCTGTTTAAAGGCCCAGATGTCCTCAACCCAATCCGTGCTGTGCTCTTCAAATTCCGAACGGGAATTTTTGCTGCTCTGGGGGACATACGGAGGATGTACAATTCAGTGTGGCTTGAGGACCGAGAGGTGCATCTGCATAGGTTCCTGTGGCGTGACTCTGAGGAGGAGGAGCTGGGTGAATTTGCAATAACAAGAGTCAACATTGGAAATAAGCCAGCAGGTTGTATTGTCCAACTTGCCCTGAAAGAGACAGCTAATCTCCCCCAGTTCAGCCATTTTGTGGAGGAGTGTCAAGTAATAGAAGAACATAGCTATGTTGATGACTTCTTGACCTCTCATAACAACTTGAACCAGCTTAAACTCATCACAAAAAATGTGGAAGAGATCCTGCGAGCAGGTGGGTTTGAATTAAAGCCATGGATCTTCTCTGGTCAAAGTGGAAAACAGTCTGCTGGAAAGCAGGACCAAGAGACTACTCCAAAGTCTATAATCCTACCAAATCAGCTCAAAATGGAAGACAACAAAGCTCTTGGCCTTGGCTACACCCTGGAAGATGACAAGGTCCATGTCATGGTTGGGATAAACTTCTCAAAGAGAAAGAGAAAAAAAGACTTGGAAGAAAATTCAGAGTGGCAGCGAGGCCCACATTTCCTTAGTCTACCAACTGATGAGTGGCCAATTAAATCTGCTAAGGATGTTTCATCAATGGCAAGAGAGTCTGTTGGAAAGATGCAGAAGAAATCATTTGTTGCTGCACTCACAAGAGCTCAGGTAAAGAAAGAACCACCAGACCTGGAGCTTCGAAGGCCACCTGCAGGTGCTGCAATCCAGAACCTGCTGAATGTGCGACATTTCAGCAGTTTGACTCGGCTGACCCAAACGATTGCCCAGGTCTGGCGGGCTGCAAAATGTTTTGTTGGTCAGAAGAGGACCGTGAGAACCCCAAAGTGGGAGGCAGTTTGGGAGAGTCATCAGTGTCAACCCAGACTCCAAAGGCATCGTGCGGGATGTGAAAGTTGGAGTCGTGACAAACTCCTGTGCCCCAGAGGTGAGGCCTGCAGCCAAGCATCCTGCAGCCAAGCATCCTGCAGCCAAGCATCCTGCAGCCAAGCATCCTGCAGCCAAGCATCCTGCAGCCAAGCATCCTGCATCCAAACAACCTGCATCCAGCAGTCAGAGAGACACTCAATCCACAATCCTTCACAGGGACGTCCGACGGTTGGTGGTCCTGCTGGCTGTAGAAGAGCAGGCAGGGAGTTTGTGACTGTGAGCAAGTGTATACGATCTTTCCAGTGGTTTACGTGGGAAGATCGAGTGGGAGGTGTTGAGCTGAGCTCCAAACTGAGCTCCAGGCCCCGCCCATCTCTCACTGGTTGTGGGTTTGAGGTGTCTCCCAGCCAGGGGGCAGCAGACTGTTTTGCTACAGGTGCAGATGATTTGATGATTTGTTTGAAGGTGTTCACTCACAGGGCAGCAGAAGGCAAACAATGTGGGAGAGAAGTGCTGGGAGAAGTTTTACTTAAGAAAATATTGCAGAACTAAGGCTTGTTTCAAGAAAAAGGAAAAAAAGGAGGAAGAAGGAGCCGGTGAGCTTTAAACTATATTGTATTTGGAACTGTGGACTAACATGTCAAAATGTTTATATTCAGGTTAAAAATGTAATTTGTTAAACTTGTGACAAAGTTCAAATTGCAAATGATATGTTAAAGGGCAGTTAAAGTGTGTATTATTATGAAAGGTGGAAGCTAAAGGTAGTTTGTTAAATGTGATTTTGTACATTTAAGGGAGTAAATGGTAATGGTAAATGGAGCTTATTTATATAGCGCTTTCCAGCCCCCTGTGAGGAGCCCCAAAGCGCTTTACAATACCAACCATCCACCCATTCATTCACACATTCATACACCGGTAGTGGTAGCCTGCCTTGCAAGGCGCCATCCAGACCTACTGGGAGCAACTCTGGGTTAAGTGTCTTGCCCAGGGACACAACGACACATGGTGGGCGGACGCGGGATTCGAACCTCCAACCTTCCGATCAGGGGTCGACTGCCATTACCACTACACCACGGTCGCCCCAAGGGAGCTTAGAGCTGCCAAAGTGTATCACTGGGGAACTAAACAAAACTAAAGTTTATCACTGAAAAACATTTAAAATATGTTCAATTGTATTTGGGTGTCACATATGTGGATGTGTTATACTTAATTTCAAGGGTAAATTTTAGTTTGAAAAGGATTTAATTTTAGGAATATGTTAATTGATGTAGGCTTATTGAGTTACATTTTCTTGAACTATTTTCTTGTTTGTACTCTTAGGTTTTTCACCTGTTTTGACCTCAACAAACTTTCAAAATAAAAGAAAAGAAAGGATTGATTCTTGGTCATTGAGTGAAGTCCAGTCCAAAATCTTCCGAAGCAAGCTACCCTTTCAAGTGGGGGGAAACTGCAGATTAAAAACTGAAAACCACTTGACAGCATTTACCAAATGGGTAGAATGCCTACCAGCTCCTAACGATACAGCACAAACCACTGCCATGTTGTTAATTAATCATATATTCTCAAGGTTTGGACTTCCCCTTAGGGTGAACTCAGACCAAGGTACACACTTCACAGGTGAAGTGATGAAAGAACTGTGGAAGACGCTAGGCGTCAAGGCCAACTTTCATGTCGGCTACCACCCACAGGCTTCAGGCCAAGTAGAGAGAGCAAACAGAACTGTGGTGAGTATTTTGAAGAAATACGTGGCTGCAAACCACAAGGACTGGGACGTGAAACTCCCTCTGGTCCTCATGGCCATAAGAGCCACTCCACACACATCAACTGGCATCTCTCCCTTCGAGATGATGACCGGTCGACAAATGACTCTCCCTCTACACCTGTTGTACCAACCAGGCGACGCCGCCATGGCGACAGCCTACACTACACAACAATACATGAAAGATTTGAATGTACACCTCAGAAACACTTTTGCTTTCGCCCAGAAAAACCTGGAAAAATCCGCTGAAGGACGTAAGGCGTACTATGACCAGAAGGCCTCTCACAATGAACTCCAAGTGGGAGACAGAGTCTGGTACTATACGTTCGCCCCAGCAACCGGGAAAGGAGGGTCCGAGACCGGAACTCTCGCCCGCAAACTAATGCCCAGGTGGACTGGACCTCATCTGATAACAGACAAAGTGTCCTCAGTCGTCTACGAAATCAAAATCAGCAAAGGCCGCAAAGAGCCAATTGCTAAATGGGTACATCGAAATCAGATCAAACCTTACAAGGCGTTCAATGACTCCACAAAAGACAAAGATCTCACAAACTCACCGACTTCATGGGATAATAAGGTCGTCCAAACACAAGTTAGTAAATAAACTAATCAGGTTTAAACTACCATATTTCCCACCCTATAAGTCGCATTGTCCAACTTGAACTTAGAAACGCTAAGTCTAATACCCACAACAAAAACTAATCTTAACAACCGTTTAAATCCACGAGATTTAATTTGACCTCGGTCATAAAGTTGAGACCTGTTTTTCTTGTGTGTTGCACTTTGGAATCTGACGACAAGAGTGTGTCGAAGCAGTGAAACGTTGTTTCCTTGTTGTTTAGTCATTACTGTTGTCATTAGTTGAGATATTGTTTTGGTTCTGAACACTCCCAGCCAAAAAGGTTTTGTATTAACATTGGTTAATGAATGATATGGATTTAACTATGCCAACATGCAGTTCGTTTTGTTAAATCTCAATCGTCGAAGAGTCAATGTAGTTTAAAGCTACTCAAGGTACAATAAACTACACTGGTCTCATAATTTCTAAATTGAACCGATTCGATCGTTTCTATTCTAGATTATCTATTCATTTTGATGAGTCTCGCCATAGACTTCAAAATTTATTAGGAATACCAAATCCTACGTCGTTCGTCTAAAAGACAACAGACATTTAGATCAAACTATATTTCATTTTTCTATTTTAGTTTAACCTAAACTAAGTAATGAATGGAGGAATAGTTTGGAATTAGAGGCCTTCGTTACAGAAGCCCTCCAAAATTTTATAGGTATAGATCCCTATTTCTAATTTTACAGAATTGATCCACCCCTTAATTGGTAATTGTAGCTGATCTAAATCATGATAGCTTACACACCAGGTGCATATAGGTAGGGCCTAATGTAAAATCCCAATCATAAGCCCACCTAAAAACCACATAATTGCATGACACATAGAACCAGAGTGGCACTGACTGGAAGCCAACCAGCCAACAACCTTCGATGTGGGGACCTGCAGCTCCAACGCTTGGTCTTCAACCTTCATCCAAGGGTCGCCTCCTCTGCCTCAATCGAGGGATCCTCTCTACATGCTGATTATAAAAGCAATTGTTGCTGATCAATCAACAAAACTAAACGTGGTGGGATTACTGCTGTGGATTTACCGCTTTAAAATTGGCATTCCTGTTGATGACGCAGTAGAGGTGGTCTGTTTAAGGTTAAAATCAGACACCACTCTGAACAGCAGGACCACACTTTCCACAGAGCAACTGTGTCAACTCTTGAAACTGTGCCTGCAGTCAACCTACTTCACATATGGGGAGCAATATTATAGGCAGAAACATGGGTGTGCTATGGGGTCGCCAGTTTCTCCTATTGTTGCCAACCTGTACATGGAGGAGGTAGAAAAGAAAGCCTTGACTTCCTTTTCAGGGAGACCACCAAGTCATTGGTTCAGGTATGTTGATGACACCTGGGTTAAAATTAAATCTCAGGAAGTCCAACATTTCACTGATCACATCAACTCTGTGGATAAATATATCAAGTTCACACGAGAAGATGTAAAAAATGGCAGGTTGGCTTTCTTGGACTGTGAGGTCTCAGTTTCTGATAGAGGAAATTTGCAAACTGATGTGTACCGCAAACCCACCCACACAGACCAGTATTTACAGTTCGACTCCCATCACCCTCTGGAGCACAAGTTAGGAGTCATCAGGACTCTGTACCACAGAGCAGACAGCGTCCCCACTAACTTAGGAGCCAGACAGAAGGAGAAATCACACACAAAACAGGCTCTAGGGAAATGTGGATATCCTAACTGGGCCTTCCTGAAAGCAGAGAAGAAACCCAAACAGGACTCCAGCCAGCCATCAGGTGAAAAGAAGGAACCCAGACCCAGACCAGTGGTCATTCCGTATGTTGCGGGAGTTTCAGAGACATTGAGACGTTTATTCTCTAAACACAACGTCCCAGTGGCTTTTAAACCCCAAAATACATTACGGCAAAGACTGGTTCATCCCAAAGATCCAGTCCCCCGGCACAAACAGAGTAATATTGTGTATGCTGTTCAGTGTCAGGAGGGCTGTGATCAGTCTTATATCGGGGAAACTAAACAGCCACTGGCCAAAAGGATGGCCCAGCACAGAAGATCAACATCATCAGGTCAGGACTCTGCAGTCTACACTCATCTCCACGCCAGCGGTCACTCTTTCAAGGATGAAGATGTTCACATCCTTGATAGAGAGGAACGATGGTTTGAGAGAGGAGTAAAGGAGGCCATCTTTGTGAAAAGAAACCGTCCATCATTAAACAGGGGTGGAGGCCTCCGGGTTCAACTGTCCCCCTCTTACAATGCTGTTATTGCTAGTATCACTCAGCCCTCTGTGAATAGCAAACAACCATCAGGGTGCTAATGATCCATTGTTAGGCTGATGGCCCTCCTTGATCATGTGAGCAACTGGTTTCAGGCTGTCATCAGCCAACTGGTTGTGCAACACTGTGGGAGGGTGCTATTTATAAGACTGAGCTGAACACAGCAACTCAGACTGAGGAAGTCTTTCGGACGAAAGACGAAACGTTTCTACATTTTTTTTTGCTTTGTTTTGTTTTATTTTTTGAATGTCCAGAGGACCAGACTTAGCTTTTTTTAGATTAGACTACAAGTCTTTATGTTTAAAAACCTGGATGTCTCTAAATTTTTGGATTTTGAACACAGACAAGACAGACAAGGTTTTAGTTTTAGGACCTGAGCTTCTTAGGAATGAATTTTTCAGTCTTTCGCGCAGAGCCTCATCCAGCATTTTATTTTTTCATTCAACCTTTATTTAGGAAGGTTAATCCCATTGAGCCTCGAGGTCTCATTTACAAGAGACATATTTTACACCTGCTTCCTGGAAGCGTGATGGTTAGAAATGAGATAAAGAATAAGTTAATAGGAATTAATTATCAAAGCAAAGTTGTAGAATGGCTGTATATCTGAGTTTACCCTGGATGTATCTGGGACTTCATTCTCATGCCTAGCCCTATAATGTGGTCCTCACTATTTTTTAATTTTTTTCAAAAGATCCTGACAGATCAAAGTCAAGGGGAGAGCTGCAATTTCACCCCAAGTCACTCAAAGAAAAAATGGAACAACCCACATATGAATAAAAAAGAAACACATGTCCAGCACATTATCTGTTTAAACAAAATGTACCATAGTACTGACATGAGCAGAAGCTGTGCTGCATGTCCTCGACGTTCTTTATGTTCTATTTATAATTTGTTGTTGCAACCACAGTGAGACATTCAAGATGGACATGGGTCAGTCGCTTTCTCTGTTTTTGCTTGATAGTGTTCATGGTTGAAAATGTTGACTCACAGGTGTAAAAAATTCAACTTTTATTACCCCAATTCCATGAAGAAAACACAAGTCTGTCAGGATGGCTCCCTCTGCTGGTCTGTCTCCCTCCTTACATCCTGTGTCTGTCAGCTCTGAGTCTCTGGTCTACGTCTCAGGTGTTTGTGTTTTAAGTTAATTAGGAAGCATATTTAGTCAACGTTCATGTGTGTCTCATTGTCGGGTCATTGTCTCTGTTCCCTGGTGTGTCGTAACCCAGCTCCTTGGTCTCCTGAGTACCACTTGCCTGTATGTTTAGGACTAGTACTTCCGCCATAGTTAGAGCATCTGTTATCGTTTGTACTGCCACGTCAGTGTTTGTTTTCATCTTAATAAAGTGTTTTGATTTTTACTCGTGCCTCTGTAAGTCTGCCTGTCCGCACCACGGGACTCATCCCTCACCCCACACCATACCGTGACAGAATGACCCGACCATTTTGAGTCCCGCGGACAGGTATTCGGACTTACCGTACTCGGAGGCAGAAGATGTCTAAGTCAGCTCAGAGGGAAGCTGCAGTCATCCGAGTTGGCGGGTTTTGAACCGAACCCGTTTGGAGCAGCAATAGACCCGAGCCGGAACAGCTTCCGTCTCCCACGAGCGTGCGAGGAGGACGCGTCGGGGCGGCCGCTCCGACCAGTTTGCTTCCTTCACTCTTGCACGAGCCATCTCGCTTTGGGAGGTGTCCGACGACGAGTCGGATTAGGACTCGGAGGAACTCTTGCCGTTTCCAGCTCCAGAAACACGGCGCCGCCGGAGGGGGCGGCGACCGGCGAGGACACACATTTACGGGTTTCAGCCCGGTTCTCCCTCTGTTTCTCCCACGCTGTCTGAAAAACCTGGGGGGATTTCGCTGGGGGGGGTACCCACGCCCATGCTCTGTGACGTCTCGGGGGAGACGCGCTTTGAGGGGGAGGTTTGGGATCCCCCACAACACGTCTGCAGGGGACACGGAGTCTCCTGCACGACGCACAACCGTGAGGAAACCTCCTCACACGACTCCTTTGCTGAAGGAGTGTATGAGCACCCGCTCTGAAAAGGAGCTGTCTGATCGCACGTCGACCACAGGGGTCGCTACACCTGCAGGACTCACACAGGAAGAGCCTGCAGGACACACAGGAGAGTGTTCGAGCTCTCACTTTACTGAGGAGCGGATAGATCCCACCTCGACCACAGGGGTCGCTGTGGGACAAGGATCCGAGGCCACCCTCACTCTGCAGCAGATACACAGACTGTTTTCTGCTGCCATCAATAACCTGGACCCACATTATAAATATAGGACTTATTCCATTATTGAACACATAATCATTAACAGTACTTGTTTAATATCCAACCCAGGCCTCACTCAGATGTTGACATTGGTTAAAGCTCTGAAAGATGAAGCGTTTGTTTTAATAAAATGTGCTTTCACTCCAGCCTCGACAGAGGGCGCTGACGTTACGTGCTTTGTAGCAACGGAGGGTGCTGAGGTCTCGGCACTGACGGAGGATGTTGCACCACTGGCATCTGTGGAGGGTGCAGTTGTCTCTCCAGTATCCCCAGAGGGTACTGTAGCCATGACTCCAGAGGGCACTGCCATTGTGAGCACTACAGCCGACTCTTCTACACCTCCAGGCGGTGCTGTTCTGCCTGTGGCACCAGGAGGTGCTGTTCTGCCTGTGGCACCAGGAGGTGCTGTTCTGCCTGTGGCACCAGGGGGTGCTGTTCTGTCGGTGGCACAAGGAGGTGCTGTTCTGCCGGTGGCACTGTAGTGATATAGCAACCTCATGTCCGTATGGGATGTGGGCCTCTCTGCATCTCTCTGGAACTCTCAGTGTTACACCTTCTTGAGGCCCTCAAGGAGACAAATGGACAATTATATATTTTAACAATTATTATGAATTAATGGACACTGTAAGAATTATGAGGAGGTCAATATTAATACTGACCTCTTTATCCTTAATTAATCTACTTATTCAGATTGAATAGTAAATTCACGGATTCTGTTCTTTTTCAGTTTACCCAATATTTCTGTGATCTTTATGATGGATAAATACACAAAGCCATTAAGTGACAAAGACGTTAACTTAGTTTGATATGTCAAAGAGACACTATCATTTATTTAAAATAAATCAACTAAATTAACACCATTACACTTGATTGACATGATTTCACTTTCTTTCAATTTAATACGTCAGCACACTTAAATTTAACACAACAGACATAAATATTGGATGTTAACATATTTAGTCTGTGGGCATTTCAGCTTAAAATAGTTTCCAGCTTAGATAGAGAGGGAAAGATTTAGGAGGAGAAAATGGAGGAAGAAAAGTTAAGAGTCAGGGAGTTATCTTGATGTGTTTTAACCAGAAACATGGCAGTTCTCCGGCCGATTAAAGCTACACGTTGGTACCCTTGGCAAAGCATTTGACGACTTGTTACCTCGTGAAGATGGTCAGTCTCCCTCGGTCCAGTTTGGTCAGTTCGTTTACCATTCTCAGCGTCTCCAGACGTGCGCCTTGACTCGAACCGAAAGTAACGGCAGCTCCTGGTGGTGTTTCCAAGATAAGACGTTCCTTAAAGGAATGTCAATAAAAGAGAGCTTTTCACGGCTTGAAATAGATTTATAACAGGCATGTTATAAATCTTTTAACTGAATGACGTGGTCATTAGCGTGTGACTAGACGATCATCAGTTCTTTGGAGAAGACCATGGTTTGAGGCTTACTCCAGCAGACTTCCAGGAAAAACAGGAAGTCAGAGCTCTTTTAAGGCTAACTTGACCTAGAAAGACGTAGCTCTTTCTGATTCAGTCTGTTAAGCCAGGAGCCACTGAGAGGAGGCATAAGTTAGATTAAAAATGTCAGAAAGGATAAGAAAGTTAGTTTAAGACGCCAGTCTTATGATACAGCAGATTTAGAACTTTCTTAACTCATTACCAACACTGTTGTATGAATAAACAAACGTCATCAGAGCATAACATATGGGACCTATTAATGATAATAGCTTGATTATTAAATAGGACAAAAACAAAAGTCTTTGGGTGTCTAGATTGTCCTGAGCTCAAGCTAAAATGAATGAGATAAAGTGTTCCTTTTATCTTCACATGCAAGTTCGAGAGGAGAGGAGAAATCCTCCATGTACAACATTTTGAATTAAGCAGAGTATTTGATTTATCTGACATTAAAATGTACTGATGCTCTTACAAATAAAATTATTCATTTGATAACATTTGAATTAACAAAATTAAAAGAAGTCTCTGGATGACTTAATTGCACCTTTGACACAGCAGTGAAACACAGTTTAACTCTCACAGAATAACACAGCTTAAAAGCACACATCATGAAAATGACAAAAGTTATTCTTTTGATCACATCAGCCTAAAATCAAAGATAGAAATAGTCTCTTTTGGTGACTATATTTATCAGATTACAGTTTAATGAATGATTTTGTAGTAAATGTCTTGCTTTACTGAGAGGTCAGTAAAGGTCATCACTGGACAGTTCAAAAACCTTAATTTGACCCTGGGTAGGTCCACTACAGTAGTCCACGCATGTCTTAAAGATATAAAAACCTGGATGACCCTAAATGTTCTGCTTTTGAACACAGACAAGACAGAGGTTTTGGTTTTTGTGACTTGAGCATTTAAGGAATTAATTTTTCACTCTTTTTCCATACTTAGATGGCATTAATCTGGCCTCCAGTTCTAATGTTAAAAATCTTGGTGTTATTTTGAGCAGGACATGTCTTTTATGCCCACCGTAAAAACATTACTAGAACTGCCTTCTTCCACCTAAGTAATTTTGCTAAAATTACAAACATCTTATCTACAAATGATGCAGAAAAACTGGTTCCTGCATTTGTCACGTCTAGACTGGACTATTGCAATGGTTTATTATCTGGGTGTCCAAATACTTCTTTAAAACATCTTCAGTTGATCCAAAATGCTGCTGCCAAAGTCTTAACTGGAGTTTATTAAATTTAATTTAATTTGTTCATTTTATTTAACAAAAGAAACACAATACAAGACAATCCCATAAATGATAACGTACAAAATATTAAAAAATGAAAGGTAGCAGAAAGAATAATAAATCTTATTATATAAATAATATAATAGATAATAATAAGAGTTATTAGGAGAGATCACATCTCTCCAGTTTTAGTTTCTCGCCATTGGCTCCCTGTCAAATCCAGAATAGAATTCAAAATCCTACTTCTAACCTACAAAGCTCTCAACAACCTAGCTCCATCTTACTTTGTATATTACAGATCTTATTGTTCCATATTTTTCTAACAGGGCACTCCACTTTCAGCTGCAGGTTTACTTGGGGTTCCTAGAATTTACAAAAACAGAATGAGAGTCAGAGTCAGAGTCAGAGAATCTTTATTGCCATTTGCACCGCATGTGGTACATGTGATGAAATGAGATTATGTACACAGGGTCCCAGTTACATCCAACAACAAATGCAAGAGAAAAAACAGTAATAACATCTAGGATATAACTAAGAAAAACATCAACTAGTAATACACTAAGCACTAATGTAATAGAAAAACATCATTACAAACAGCAGCACGAACATGAGTCTGTATGAGCAGATGTCACAGATGAACACAGCAACAGAGGCAGAGAGGAAGATCTTTCAGTTCTCAGGCTCCTCTCTTGTGGAACCAACTTCCAGTTTCTATCTGTGAGGCTGACACATTGTCCAGATTTAAGCCTGGGCTTAAGGCCCTGTACACACATAGCCTGGTGTTTGAAAAACGAATATCTGCGCGAAAAAAAATCTCCGTACATACATGTTCAGATATTTAAAATTTTCGTCTACATTTACCCGTTTATTTTCACCACAGAGTGTTGTAATGAATATGCTGAACCCATAGGCGGCAGTGTAGTGCTGTCACAACTCTTCAAAGCAACGACAACTTCCTGTTATTATTTATTTCTTTTTTTTTTTCATTTGTGTGGACAGACCGCGAGGTTGAACTACTATTAAATACCGTGTTGGAGTAGAAAGTTAATAAAACGCAGGAAAATGTCGACTGGGAATCATGTCCGACTGGGAATCATGTCAGAGCAGGTATGTTGACATTTTTAGCGCTTTTTTCTCCGAGCAGTATGTCACGTCAGCGCCGCTCCAGCTGGAGCAGAAACCTCCGGTTCTGAAAGTCCACACGCAGACTCGAACGCGGAGAATTCTCAAATCTCCACTTTGGTCGGAGTTTTTTAATTATTCATTTATAGTTACATCAACCAGAGTTCACGTGTGGATGAAAGGCCAAACCACATGATAAACTGTTCGGTTTTACTGATAACCGGCTACGTGTGGACAGGGCCTAATACTCTCCTTTTTTTTATAAATCCTATAGTTAACGTTGACTTGTTATGCTTCTATAGGCTTTGACTACTGGGGACAAATTTACGTCATTTCTAACAATGAATTGTTACAAATGAATAGTTTGCATTTTATATTTTTTCTATCTCAACATGTGATTCTTGACCTGCCATTGTGTATCTGTTCCTCTCAAACCCAGCCAGTTGAAGCAGATGGCAGCTTGTCCTGAGTCTGGTTCTGCTAAAGGTTTCTTCCTCATGATGGATTTTTTTCCCACTGTTGCCTTCATGTTTGCTCAAGATGAGAGATCTGTGATGGAGTTAAACTAAAAGTTGTCTACTCCTCAGATAATTAATGTTCACTTACTTTTTATACAGAATGAATGTTTCTGTTCAGTGCCCAGAAATGACTTCTGTTGTTACTTGGCGCTATGTAAATAAACTGAACTGAACCGAATCAAATTAAATTAGACTGTAATATTGTGAAATAAGATAATAGATGTCGGCATGGTGGCACAGTTGGGGATGCCCCACCTCTTGCACAGTGGCTGCTGGATATGGGCACCAGAGACCCCCACAATACAAAAAGGAAGCAGTGAGTAAAGATGATTGATGGATGGATGGATGCATGGAAGTTAATTCATTTGAAACAAATGTGCTTTTTACTCAGCAGTTTGAAATGTTTTTGCTTTATCTCAATCATAATCAGTAATAAAACACCCTGTGCAGCAGAAGCAACAAGAGGAGTGGTAGTACTGAAACCACTGAAGTCAAGCCGAGGCCTGTTCTTCAGCTCAGCTCCCAGAAAATAATATCAAGAAAAGTTTATCCTCAAACAGTAAAGACAGTACAGATCAAGATAAGAAGCTTGAGGTGGTCAAAAGGTGAATTGTCTTTCAACTGTTTTCACATAGAGAACATCTTATTAGAAAAGCAATGCAGGTAGTGTCACAGTCCCAGGAACTTTGCAATGAAAGTGATGGGAGAACAAGAAACCGCCTCTGGTTTTTCTTAAACTGTTTAAGTTGTGAAATACGAGCCTGGAACAATGGCTAGCAAAAAGTGAACATACATGTGACAATGAATACAGAAATGTGTCTCTACTACTGTCTACTGCACTTGTCTCTATGCCTGTGTTAATTGCAAGCACAAAAGACAGGGGCAGAGATGGGGTAGAGGCAGGGCAGCCGACCCGGGACCAGAAAGTTCCAGGTTCGATCCCCAGCCACTCCCACATGTCGTGGTGTTTTTGAGCAAGACACCCAATCCCTAACTACTCCCCAGGCACCTAAACAGCTGCCCACTGCTCCACCTGGGTGCATCCCAGGTGTGATGGGTCAAATGCAGAGAACTAATTTCAACACAATGAGGACAGCACTTTAAAAAAAAAAAAAATC
The DNA here is from genome assembly GCA_038048925.1 of Garcialebias charrua. NCBI lineage: Eukaryota > Metazoa > Chordata > Actinopteri > Cyprinodontiformes > Rivulidae > Garcialebias > Garcialebias charrua. The sequence continues at coordinate 251 of JBBPBX010020336.1, read as the reverse complement.
CTCTACTTGATATTTTCCAAAGCACTTTATAGATTTTATAGCTGTTCTTCTGTTTCAGCTTGTTTTTGCTCTGTTGCCTGTCACTAATAATAATTATTATTCTAATAAATTAATCTGTCACTACCTTTTTCAGAACATGTTCTCCAGCAAGAGGAACCACGCACCCCCCCACACCCACACACACACACGCACACACACACACGCACACACACACACACACACACACACACACACACACACACACACACACA